>APFE031102902.1:0-12102 GCA_000404065.3 Pinus taeda | reverse complement strand
ACCACCACAAAATCCCCAAAGTTTGACCCAACATATTAAGAATGATATCAAGACCAGGAGGATTATTCTAGAAAGGGTCAAAGATCATATAGTTCCTCATATCCATGAGAAGCAGACAGCGTTTGAGATGTTCAAAACTATTTTATATATATATTAGAATACCAATGATGCCAGGAAGATTGCTCTTAAGGAGTATCCGAATGAGACAAGGAAAGCCCATCGTCACGTGTCTTTTGAAGTTCACTCAGGTTTGAGATGAGCTAGGTGGTATGGATGTCATTGTACCTGAGCAAGACCTTGTCACTTTTGCTTTACTAGGACTTCACAAGTCTTGATATGGTTTCCAGAATGTTGTCAACGGAAAAGAGAATTTTCCCAATAGAGAAAGGTTATGGATTGACTACATTCAAGAAGAGATCTGGAGTGGAACCCGAGATGGTACATCAACAAAAACAGAGGACGAGGAGAACTTTGCTCTGGCAAGCAAAGCCAACAACAAGAACGGAAAAAGGGAGGTCGAGTCTAGTCAAAAGGACGAGAAGAAGAAGGATCTTATTAAGATCAAATTCTTCCATTATCATGAGTTTGGGCACTATGCTACTAATTGTCCTAATTGGAATAAGGGGTCCAGTAAGAATAATGTGGTTGCATCAGTTGAGTTAGATGTGTTTGCTTCTCAGTTAGAGAAAGATTTCTCAATGATAGCTTGCATGGCAAGCTCAAAAGGGAGCTGCATGTGATATATTGATTCTGGAGCCTCCTTCCACATGATCGGGAACATGAAGTATTTCAGGCAGTTGAAGGGGAAGTACACACAGTTTCATATCGAGCTAGGAGATGATGGCAAGTACGCATCTAAGGGAGTTGGTATTGTTAGCTTTGAGAGGGATTCTAGGAGCCCTCTCCATCTCAGAGATGTCATATATGTTCTAAGACAGAAGAAGAACCTTGTTTCAATAGCAACCCTTGAGGTCAAGGGATATGATGTCATCTTCAGCAGAGGTAAGGCATACCCCAGGCACTTAGCTTCTGGAGCAGTGACGCATATAGATCTGAGGGTGAAGAACCTTTATAGGTTGCAGATTGACACATGTGCTACCTTAAGCAACAAGGCAGGTGGTGGTAAGCAGAGTAGAGATGTTGGAGAACTTTGGCACAGGCGCATGGAACACTTGCATCATGGGGTGTTGATTCTTCAGCAAATAGCCACAGGATTACCATCATGCAGTTTTGACTAGCATTATGTGTGCAAGGGGTGCACACTAGGCAAGTATGCCAAGACTTCCTTTCAGGGCCAAGGCAATAGAGCCAACAGGATTTTGGAGTTGATGCATTCAGAGGTATGCAGGCCCTTCTCTTCTTCGTCTCTTATGAGATAGGTATTATGTTACTTTCATTGATAATTATTCTCAAAAAACTTGGATATTTTTTATTAAGAAGAAAGATGAGGTCTTAACCAAGTTCATGGAATTTAAGGCCTTGGTAGAAAACTAGACCAAGATGAAGATCAAGGCAGTGAGAAGTGACAATGGTGGAGAATGTCTCCAATGCCTTCCAGGATTTGTGTGTGAAGGAGGGCATTCACAGAGAGCTGATTCTGGCAGTGTGTCTCTGAAAGGGGACTAATGACTATCGGCAATTGGCACTGAAAAGCTGGCTATAATGGGGACTATGACTAGCGGTTATCGTCAATGAGACAAGTACTCCCGGCAAAGGCAACTGGCTATCTACAATGAACGACTACCGTATCGCACGTACCTAAAGGAAATGAGACGTTGTGTGTGTCTATCGGCTATGATCGACTATGATGGCCCCTCCCCTGATCTACGTCTATGTCTATTTCCAGCCCAGCCCGAGAGTGAAGCTGAGTATCCAAGCTGAGTATCCCAGTCGAGTAGCAAAGCTGATAAGTCCAACCGATCAGCCCAACCATGTAGTCCAGGCCAGCCCAGCCCAGCCCAAGCAGGGGAGAATTCGTCGTTGTACCGTGTGCCATACCGTACGGTACCGTGCATGTCCAGAGCTATGTGGGGTGCTTTATGTTACTTCCTCCTTCCTGTAAAAGAGTGTATCAAGCCCATCTCTCTCTGTATCAATCAAAGAGTATCAAAGCCCAGCCACCTCGTCCAACCCTGGCTTCCTCAGTCCCGCCGGGGTGCGAGTATATAAAGCAATCAACTTCGAAATCAACTTGCTTGTCCCTCTTTGACATCAACTTGTCCTTCCTTCCACTCGGCGGCCCCAACCCTACTATTATCATAAGGCAGTCACTGTTTGGGAATGATGGACTATGACTAGCTGTATTTGGCAGCTCTGATGTACTATGACCAGCAGTGCATGATCAATTGTCAATGCTTGGCTGCTATAGCCTGACCTTGTGACAGTGACCTAACCCTTGGCAACGACCACTGGCACTGACTAGGGACTATGAGAAGGGGCTGGCAGGCTACAGGGTGGGAAATCGCCTATTCTTTGGTTCATTGGACAAATATGGATGTGCTGCTTGCAGGCTTGGCTTGATTTATTAGCGGCTGTCAAAGGGAAGGGCTGGGATGAACAGATATCCTGAAAGGGAGTCCTTAAAATAAGGTATTCTATCTAGTCCTCGTCAAGGGAAGAGAGAAACCTCTCTTGTAAAGCTTGTGTACGGAGGAGGTTATCTCGCATATAGGAACCACTCACTCTACCTACCAGAACTAGACCTGGTAACCCTGGCTGAACTTTTATACCTTAGGCTTTAGGAGGGAACAACTATAGACCCAGGATTGGTTGGAATGAAAAAAACACACCCTTACCCTTTTGACTGGCACCCTAGGACGATGCGAGGATGGATGGAGAAGGAAGAACCTGAAAGGCTCTCATTTAGCGACTTGCCTAATGACAAATGACATTGACTAACCCAGTGGAAGATTATGTCAACGACCCATGGAAACAACGGGTTTCATATGGAGCCCGAAATACCCAATTAGTGAACAGGCCGATCGAGCAGAATAGAACCTCTTTCTTATGGTATTTAGGAAGAACTCTTATTACGTATATAATATGACAGATTGACCTTGCCCCTCCTTTTTATTCTTTGGCGGCTTCGCACCTTAAAGAAAGAATATTGAAAGGCGAAACAAACGAAAATGGCTTCAGCTAAGGGGATGGCTTTAGCTTTCATTTAGGCAAGTCATTAGAGCCCCCCAATGACTTAATAAGTGAAGGGGGGCGGGCTCCGCAGGACCTCATGGTGTGAGCGAGCAGTTGTATAGTGCAGTTAAGTTTTAGTCCAGTGGTTGCCACTCTCTTGTGGCCGCTCTCTTGGCCAGTGGTTGCCGCTCTCTTGTTGTTGATCTTAGAGAAAGACCTACCAAGGCGATGTACCTACCAAGGCCTGCAAATCCGTGTGATCATGTGATGTGCCCTACCGAAGAATCCCGTCCAGAAAGCGATGGCGGCCCGTCTGTGTAGAAGTTCGAGAGGTCTGTTGGCATCTATCTGTACGGTAACTGTCCCCTCATCACCAGGAATAAGGAGTGACCTTTTGATTGATTATCCTTTCTTTCTTTATATTCCTCCCCCCACTGGATAAGGCAGCAATCCCCCCCTAACCCGAAGTCGCCGTCCCTTGCCTTATTGCTTGCCGGTTCTTGTGGTAACCGAGCCATTCATTACCCAAGGAAGTGGAATCCAGCCCAGAACCAATGACAGTCGAACCAACCAAAGGCCGCCCATGACACAAGCTGAAAGCCCTAGAACAAAAGGAGGGACTCGTCAGACTATGACATGCATTTTAGTGCTAGTAGCGGGAATGGAGAGGCAGGCAATGGTGAATTGGAGATAGGGTACGAGAAAGAGAAGCTCAGTACGAGTGATCGGTTTGATGACGATAAGCGAGGAACTAGATAGAGAGAGATAGATTGAATCGGGTCGGGCCAAAGTCCATCCCATCCTCCAACCACAAAGAAAGGGTAATTCCCTTCCGACCGATTTCGACTCCTAATCCTATCCTACCTAAGGCTTCCTCCTTCTGCTTTTTTCTAACTCTCCACTGCTTCCGCCCCTATCCGGCCGGGATCCACACCCGATTCTTCCGTCCTATGTTACCTCCTTCAGAACCCTCCTCATACGTTGGCTTTCGTGCCACATCCGTCCAATGCTACTTACCCGCCCAACTATTTGCGGTATTGGAATCAAACCTCCTTCCCTGCGCCCACTGAATGAATAGGCTCGGGAAAACTGATGGAATGGGCTAGCGCTCATACTTGGTTGGAGGGAGGGAGCTAGCTGTACTATTGTCGTAGATGACTCGTCTTGAGCTTGATTGATATAGGCTCGCTAGAACCTGACTGGGGACCACCTTACTGAACTGGGAAAGCAGACCAGAACCTTACTGACTGGCTGGGTTTACCACCTTACTGACTTGGGTGACTTGGATAGAAAATCTTGCCCCATGCGAATCCTTCCCCATGAGAATGATGAGGCACAGAAGCCCACCATGCCTGAGCTTACCAGATAGATAAAACACCCATGCATCGGATTATATCGATCGTTATGCTATATCTCCCTCTTTCTTTCTAGTAGCTTATATGCGATTATGTCATAAGAGCGGTTTACTTACGACAATGCTGCTATTATATAAGTCATTATGCGTGCCTTATTCCCCCATTAAGAGAGAGAGGGCAAGCAAGCTAGGAAGAATGCATTCCCTTCCCTTCTCCTCCCGTAGGTAGAACCCTATCTCGGAAGCCAGCGAGAACTCCTCCCTTCAATGTATGTATCCAGAAGTGCACCTTTGACTCCACACCTACTCTCACCGCTCACGCCAGCCAGTCATATGTATGGGGAGTCTTTCTGAATCAAATTGTGTTCTCGGACAGGCTTACATGTCGAGGTCGGAATGGGATCGGGTAAGCACCTGCCCATCATACGTTGGCTTTCGTGCCACATCCGTCCGATGCTACTTAGTCGCCCAACTATTCGCGGTATTGGAATCAAACCTCCTTCCCTGCGCCCACTGAATGAATAGGCTCGGGAAAACTGATGGAATGGGCTAGCGCTCATACTTGGTTGGAGGGAGGGAGCTAGCTGTACTATTGTCGTAGATGACTCGTCTTGAGCTTGATTGATATAGGCTCGCTAGAACCTGACTGGGGACCACCTTACTGAACTGGGAAAGCAGACCAAAACCTTACTGACTGGCTGGGTTTACCACCTTACTGACTTGGGTGACTTGGATAGAAAATCTTGCCCCATGCGAATCCTTCCCCATGAGAATGATGAGGCACAGAAGCCCACCATGCCTGAGCTTACCAGATAGATAAAACACCCATGCATCGGATTATATCGATCGTTATGCTATATCTCCCTCTTTCTTTCTAGTAGCTTATATGCGATTATGTCATAAGAGCGGTTTACTTACGACAATGCTGCTATTATATAAGTCATTATGCGTGCCTTATTCCCCCATTAAGAGAGAGAGGGCAAGCAAGCCAGGAAGAATGCATTCCCTTCCCTTCTCCTCCCGTAGGTAGAACCCTATCTCGGAAGCCAGCGAGAACTCCTCCCTTCAATGTATGTATCCAGAAGTCCACCTTTGACTCCACACCTACTCTCACCGCTCACGCCAGCCAGTCATATGTATGGGGAGTCTTTCTGAATCAAATTGTGTTCTCGGACAGGCTTACATGTCGAGGTCGGAATGGGATCGGGTAAGCACCTGCCCATCATAACGATCACAGGGTATGATCCAGGTCACACGCTTTAGTCCGTTTTTAGACAAGGGGTTCCCCTCCCTCTACGAGGGAGGGACAGGTTCCATGCTTGGTCATCCAACTAGTAAGTAATTCAATAGCCAACTAGTAAGTAATTCAATGGATCCCAAGCAAAGCCGAGGAAAGATAAACAAGCTAAATTGATATCTCAAGTAAGGGTCAACACCATAATCGAAATCCTAATCTTCCTCATAATCAAGTTGGTAACTCGCGTCAAAAGGCAAATGAAGGTGTACAAGGAGCGATCAATTCAATCAAGTTGACTCCGGTAATCAAATTGGATCCCTTAGATCAATTCAAGGGTTGTAGCGGGTGCGAAAGTGGTGTTCAACTGGGTGATGGCCATAAATAAGGGGTAGAGCTCATGTTTGGCTTTTGCCCACATGCTAAATTTGTATGTCTCGACCATATTTTGCATTTTGTGGTACATTTCTTGTTGAGAGTGCCCAAATTATGCTTTTTCTTTTCATTTTAGCTACATCAACTTCTGCTCAAAGTGTGGACAAGGGGAAGGGGAGGCAAACCCTGTGTGGACCCAGATGGGAAAAGTGATGAATGGGGTTAAAATGAGTGGAAGGGAGTGATGTATATGGTGTCAGGAAGTGAAACCATGCAACCAAAATCGAGGTTTCCCTTGTAGGACTAACCCTAGAGCTAGTGGCCAGTAAAGGAGATCCCACAGGACAAAGATACAAGGCTAACCATCGAATCACACATAGGAGACAAGAGTAAAAACCTAGCCCACTCTTTTTGTCGAATCCCCACCAATCCATGCCCAAAAGTGTCCATGATAAGTAAGGAAAATAACTCAACTATACCAACGAAAATCCATACCTTCGAGGTCGGGAGGCCCACGTTCAAACATACGATCATAACAGATGGGTGAGAGAACACAGGCCTAGCTCAGGTGGCAAAGACAATGGCACATCGAGCTATCTGGTGGTTGCAAGGGGTTGCTAGTTGCAAGCTAAGGACCATCTAGGAGAAAACTTTTCTCATATGCATACTACCCACAAGGTGGTGGGTAACAAGACCTCCACCTCAAACAAACATGACAAAGTAGGGTGAAGAACCATGCAAAAGTCACAATATCATGTGGATTGGAAAGATGGAAGAATCTTAGGAAGTGCCAAGTAAATAAGGTGTTGAGAATGAAGAGAAAGACATGGCTTCGATCTTCTAATGCATTTGTTTCTTTTAAGGCTTGATTTCATCACCTTTTTGTCTAGTTAGAGACCCTATTTGGTTTTAGCTAGCCTATGTTCCTACATTTTCTGAGGCTTGGTCTCAAGACAAGTTAGTGTGTGGATTTAAGGCCCAATGAAAGTTGATTTAGGAATGGAAAAAATATATGTAGGATGAAGCATGAGGCTTCGTCTCAAGATTGGTTAATATGTCAATTAAGGCCCAACTAAATTTGATTGAAGAATGGTAGAAGAATGTATGTAGGATAAGGGCTAAAGGTAGTTGTTAGAGTGAGGTCAAAGTTGGATGCACTCTTTCCTAGGCTTTTAGGAAGCTAAAATTGTTATGTTCTTTATATTTCCTAACTGTGATAAGTTCTTGTCAAAGATGCATTCCTCTATGATAGAATGATGGAAGAATTCCATGATGCTTTTGGCTCCTTCTTAAAAACATGAAGCAACCATATACAAAGTTGTAGATATTATGGGGCTAAAAGGACAAATGCATCATGTTTTAATGATAATGTCGAAATTGAAATGCACACGTAAGAAACCCACACTCTCCAATGGCACAAAGTGCTTAGCAGCCCTCATAATTGTAGATGAAAACTAGTATGGTCATATTTGGATAGGAAAATTTGCTTTGTTTCATCCATATCTACAAACACTCTACTCAATTAGAAGCAAGTTTTCTTGAAGCAACAATATAGAAAATTGTAGATATTATTATGGGGCTAAAAGGACAAATGTCTCATGTTTTAATGGAAATGTTGAGATTAAAAACCTACACTCTCCAATAAGTGCTTAGTACCCCTCCCAAGTATAGATGATAAACTAGTATGCTTAGTACCCCTCCCAAGTATAGATGAAAACTAGCATGTCATAACTTGGATTGCACAAAGTGCTTAGTAGCGCCGCCCCCCCCACCAAAATGTAGATGAAAACTAGTCTGTCGTAACTCGGATTAAAAATTTTGTTTTGTTTCATACATATCCACAAACTCTACCCAATTAGAAGAAAGTTATGCTTATGCTTGAGTATTCCAATTATCTTTGTTTACCAATATTGCCTATGTCTCATGTTTTAATGAAAATGTTGAGATTGAAATGCACATGTAAAAAGCCTACACTCTAGTGCCACAAAGTGCTTCGTACCCCCTTCCCAAGTGTAGATATAGATAAAAACTAGTATGTCATAACCTGGATTGCACAAAGTGCTAGTACCCCTCCCAAATGTAGGATGAAAACTAGTATGTCATAACTTCGATTGAAAATTCTATTTTGTTTCATCCATATCTACAAACTCTACTCAATAAGAAGAAAGTGTTGCTTATGGTTGAAGATTCCAATTACCTTCCTTTACCCATATTTCCGATAATAAATTTACCCATATTGCCTATAATAAATTTACATGAGCACACATGATATAAGTAGCAACAAAAGAGTTCAATTAAAACAAAAACCCATTAAATTACATAGCAAATAACTAGTGAATTCCCTCATACATACCTCTTTCATCTTCCCCATTACGTTTGTTGAATTTTCATTAGCCCTAATTCCACAATATGTGTTGTTAAGGGTTGCCTTAATTTCCACACTCATAGAACCCAAAACAAAAACCATGAACAAAGGTATATAAAAAAACACACACACACACAAAAAAGACAAAAAAAACATAAACAAGAAAATAAAAAATACTAAAGCACAATTTAGCATGGCCATGCTCACAAATATAAAAAAAAATAACAGTCGTTGTACAAAAACAAAGGAATAGAAAAATATAGCAGAAACAATAGCAAAAACAAAACAAACAAAGAGAAATAGTAGACAAACTCTTCTTTACAATCCCAAAAAGCGTCTACAGCCAATCAAGATCATCCTGCACATTAAAAAAAAGAAGAGTATTAAATAGAGACCATAAAATATTATGGCAAATATTAAATATATACCAAAAATTTTGGGAGAAATATAAAACGAAGACCAACATGAGGATTTCATAGCATACAACAGATTTTGCACCAAAAGAGAACTCACCTTAACTACTTCCTCTTCACTATAATATAGTGTTGCTACATAAATAATTCACTAGTTTCATGAATCAAGTTCATAACATAATCAAAAAATAACTCACCATCCACCTCCGCCTCTACACTCTCCTTCATTGCCACCATCTTCCTCGCATGAAAATATTTGCTCATTTCATTAGTGCACTTCCGATTTTGCTGCTCTTTCCTTTATCTACATTGCATTGCATTCGTAAATAAATAAATCATAAATGATATGTGATACGTCTATATTAAACAAACACACATCAAATCATACATACCTCCTCATCTTAAGTTGTGTTCTTCATTGAAAGCACAAATAGAATCTACAACAACCTTCTAACTTGTCTTTATCTCTCCATTGCTTAAAACCAACAAAAACCAAACTAGAAGATATCAAATAGAAGCAAAAAATATTCCGAGAGATATTAAATAGAAACTAAAACAAAGTATGAGAAACCTTAAACAAACAACAAAACCCTTATGAATAATCAGATGCAAAAGTAAATCTTATGTAGAGAACAAAAATCGTAAACCCTAAATAGATAAGTATGGAGGAGAACCATCTATGCAAAACATACATGGGTCTTGCACCATAACATAACTACTCTACCTCTACTTTTGCCTCATCTATTGTGCATCTCATGTCTCTCTCACAAAAAGATATTCAATAGTTTCATTAGCATTCAACGTTACTTTACAAGCACTTCATCGTATTCATAAATAAATAAATTGCAAATGATATGCGATGCCTTTAAATTAATCAAATACACGTGGAACCATGCATACCTCCTAATCTTGAGTCGTGTTCTTTATTGAAAGCACCTTGAGCCTTGAAACTTGTCTTTATTTTTCATCGGCTAAAGCCAACAAAAATCAAACTAAAAATATCAAATATAGAGTAAAAAATCTTATGAGAGATATTCAAAAGAAAATAAAATAAAGTATGTGAAATGTTAAACAAACAACAAAACTCTTATGAATAATCATATGCGAAACTAAGTACATCTTATGTAAGATCAAAAATTATAAACCTTAAATTAATAAGTGATGAGAACCATCTACGCAAAACGTACATGGGTCTTGGACCATAACCCCTCCGCCTCTATTTTTCCCTCATCTATAGTGCATCCCACATCTCTTTCAAAAAAGGATATTCAAAAGTTTCATTAGCATTCAGCCTTATTTTACATGCATTGCCTCTAAATTTAAATAAACACACATGATATAATTTTGAAGCAATAACTGAGTTAATTTAAAACACCATGGAATTATAAAATTAAATAGACAAAAGCAAGCGATACATACCTTCCCCTTACCTTTTTCCTCTACATGTGTGGAATTTGCATCAACTGTAATCCCACAATATGAGCTACTAGGTGTTCCATTAATTTTCAGATCCATTGAATAACAAAAAAGAGATATCAACCACACCAAATATTTTGTGAGAAATATGATCCAACAATTGAAATATCAACTACACAAAATATCCTATGAGAAATGTGAAGCAGTCTAGGAACCATTGTATTGAAACGAGAAAATATCCATGTTCGAACTAAAAAAGAACCCACCTTGTACCTTGCACTCTCCAATACTTCTCCAAGGCTCTCTCACACAAAGATTTAAGTAGTTTCCTCAGTGTTCCTCCACCTTCCTTTACCTAGATTTGCATTGCACTCACCATACAAATAAATCTCGAATAATATAGAATGCATTTAATTTAAACAGACAAATGAAACCATACCCACCTCCTCCTGTTGCTTAGTCTTCCCCTTCACCAAATGCACTTATGTAATCTGCAACATTCCTAGGACCTGCCTCTATATCTCCACTTCCTAAATGCAACAGAAACCAAACCATAGAATATTAAATGAAAACCAAAAAGTTCTTAGGCAAACAACAAAAAGCTTATAAGAAACATTACACAAACATTGAAAGGTATTATAATAAATTAATCATAAGCCAAGACGACAAAAATTATCAATAATATTATGCAAAAGTACATTTTATTCAATGACCAAAAATCATAAACCCTAAATAAATAATGAGGGAGGAGAACCATTGTAGTGAAAATGAGAAGATAAGCATATTGGAACCAAAAGAGAATTGACCCTCTACCTTTGCACTCTCCTACACTACTCCAAGTCTCTCTTACACAAAAAACTCTGAAGTTTCAACATTCTTCCTCCACATTTGCTTGGCCACCTTCCTTGCATTTGCACTACATCCAATAAATAAGAGAATTCCAAATAATAGAAGATGCATATAATTTAAACAGAAGTACATCTTATGCTACGAAAACTTAAAAACCCCAAATTGGAAAGAAGGGCGGAAATCCATGGTATCTAAACCAAGATCTAGTAGGATTTTATAGTAGAACATACATGCTACATGAGCCTTGCACCAAAAGATAACTTACCCTCTACTTTTGCTTCTACTTTTGCTATAGTGTTCCACGTCTCTCTCACACAAAGATATTCAATAGTATCATTAGTACTCATTCACCTTTCTTACTCCGCATTGCATTTAAATTTCAACAAACACATGATATAAGGATGAAGCAACAAATCAGTTAAATTAAAATGGGCATGAAACGACATAATAGTAAATTTCCATTATACATACCTCTTCACATTTGCCCTCTTCACTTGTCGACTCCACCTCAAGCCTACACCCACATTATGGGTTGTTAAGGTATTTCTTGATTTCTCCACCCATTGAATTAAAAAAAGAGAAAAATAAATCAAAAGACATAAGAAAAACAAGATACTAAACCCCAAATTAGCATGGCCATGCTCAGAAAATCAAAGATATAAGAGCCACAACAACAGCAAAAACTAAAAAAAGAAAACAACAATAGCAAAAAATATCACCAACAATTAAATCAAAAAAACAAAAATAACAAGAAAACCATAAAAAGACAAACAAGAGTATGTTTTACAACCCCAAAAAGTGTCCATAGCCAACCAAGGAAACCCTGCACATCAAAAAATAGAGCAGTATTAAATAGAGACAAGAATATATTAATCTGAAACAAAGACCAAATATATTATGAATAATCTTATGCACTAAAAGATATATCTTATTCAAAAACCAAAAATCATAAACCCTAAATAAG
>APFE031102871.1:14131-36732 GCA_000404065.3 Pinus taeda | reverse complement strand
TATTTATAAATAAAATTATCATTATTGGTGTTGTGGACCCTAGTGGTTTCAAAGTAGGTTGGGGCTCTGCATTTATCCTCTTCCATCAATTTTTTGATGGATTGTTTCAACAAAGTAGCTCAATGCGGACTCCCCTTTGTTAAACTTCAAGAGGGCAAGGGAGTCCAAATTATATTGATCTAGCCATAAAATAGTTTGTGTCATTGATGACTGGTAAAAAAAGGCTTGATTTACCAAAACGATGTATTGTATGAAATTTTGTCACGAGCAAGGCTTCAAATTCCACCAAATTGTGTGGGTTGTATCTGCATTCTTACATGGTTCAGTTTAGGTTGCAACACTCATGTCAAGGGTTATTCAATTTATTCAACTATAAAGTTGGTTCTAGTCATAGGCATGTATGCCACCAGATTTTATGGGTTGTATCTACTTCCTTACATAGTTCTGTGCAATTCATACCACACTCGTGTCGAGGGCTCTTCAATTTATTTGACTTTAAAGCTAATTCTGGTCATAGGTTTTCTATTATTCTTACTAGTATTTTCCTTTGCTACTATCATCAAACCCAGGGCTTTGAAGAAGAGTAATGTTGCAAGATCTTGGAAGCTAAGGGTTTGATGCAAAGCAGGGATGAATTTGCAGTGAAGAGGTTTCTTGGGATTGGAAGAGGGTCTTTTCACGACCATGGGTTTTCTACAAAGATTTAGATATTGGCCAAGATTCAACATTTTCATGTAGTGAGATTGTTGGGGTTTTTATCAAATCAATAAATCAATGTACTCTTTTATGAGTACATGCCAAATTGAACCCTAGGAGAGTTACTACATGGGAAGAATGATGGGAATTTTCAATGGGATACCGATATAAGATTTCCATTGAGGTACCTAAATGAATATACTATTTGAACCATGATTTCTACCCAATTATAATAAATTGTGATATAAAGTCCAACATCTTTCTAATGGGTTCCGATTTTGAGGCCCGTGTATCTGATTTCAACCTTGCAATTGTTTTATAAGATTTAGAGGCTTCGAAATGTATGCTCCATTGCAGGTTCCTATGGCTACATTGTTTCAGGTATATAATAATATTATCTCCTTTCCCCTTATATTATTTAACTATGAATTTTTGTGCCATGTATTTCTTTGAAGAGAATCAACAAGATGAAAGCTATTGATTTCATGTTTCCTCTTAGATTTCTACATCCAAATTTCAAACATGAGTTTTCTCATTTTGTAATCCTCCCATCACATAGATTGATGATCTCATGGACATTTTTATAAAATCAATATTTTCATATCATGTTCAAACCTCTTTGTTTTTTTCTTGAGTTCTTAAAAAAATAGGGGATCTCCATATTTGTAATGTTAGTTTTCATTTGGCTTTGATTCAGATTTATGTTTTCTCTTAGATTTATGTATCTAGATTTAGAAGGAATTGTCTCACTATGTAATGCTATTGCACCATATATTGATGATCTCGCAGACATTTTTATAAAATAATTATTTCATATCATTTTCAAGCCTCTCTCCTCTATTTTTCCTTTGAAATTTTAAACAAATCTAAGGCTTGTGATTAGAGCTAAGTTTTTCCCCTTATAATTGGTAGCTTCTCCAAGTCCATGGCTAAAAGTCAAAATCACATTTCCTTTGTTGTTCCTTGTTACACTCTGCTCTTCTATCTCGACACTAGTTGCTTCAGGTGACACCTCTCTAGCATTAAAGACAATTTGATGGATGGAAATTTGTGTTGATTCCTTTTATGTAGCAAAATTGGCATGATTTCTAGGACACGATTTTGACTATCAGGCTTTGAAGCTTTATGGTGCATTTTCTTTTTTCAAGCTTATAATAGAAGAGATAATTGTTGTTTCATTTGGATGGCCTTAGCTTTATAGACATTATATGACACATATCTGGTAGTAAGAATATTCTATAATGTAAGCATAATTTTGGATCCGCATTCCAGTGATATTCTTAGCAGTGAATTTCTCCAGGAGATAGATAAGTGTTTTTTTTTCTTCATATTGGAGAGGTGCTTTAATGCTCACTACACCTTTTTGCCCCAAAAATTTTGAAAATGCTAAATTTGTATTCTTTCTTATATCATTTTTAAATGTTTTTTTGTTTCAATAAAATATCAATCAACAACCCTGAAAGCTATGTTTCACAATATTCTAAATCCTTGCAAACCAACATCCCTATGGAAGTGAAATTGGTTTAGTTTTTGGATCTCTCTGTGAATATATTATCAACCATCACATCTTATTAATTTTAAAGTTATAACATGAGAATCTACATAAATAAAATATAAAGAAATAGCTCTTTTATAGTGTAAATGGAACAATGTAAATGCCAAATGATTTGTGCATCAATGTTACTCATTTGAGAAAATTCATTGTTTATGTACCTTGGAGTAGGTTTCATCTTCTTGAAGAGTTTGATGAGGGGAAAAGAAGTTGTTGAATATGCCTAACTGGTCATAATAGGCGATGAAAGGAAACTCATTCTAATGACATTATGGATGGGTCTTATCCAAATAATGATCATGGCCATTACTCTCTAATCATAAATATGTTGAAAGGACTAGCTCAGTTACAAAGTAAATTTATGCTCTTATATTTTTTTCTTCACTAAAGCAAAACACAATTAGTGCTTTTGAGTCCTTTATATAATCTTATTCTAAGAGTTGAATTCTTCTTTTGAATGTGTTGTGTTGGTTTTTGGAATTTTCTTTTGATTGGCAATGAATCATGCATTTATAACTTATTTTTAAATTTCACTTTCAACCATTTCTAGATACTTTTGAGGGAATTATTCTAAAGAGTGGTGTTCCATGTGACTGAGGACGATATGATACAAAAGACATTCATTTGGTTAAAGTTCCTATGTTTGGGATGTATTCGCCATAGTTTAGAGCTTTTGATTGGTGAAGTGTTGTGAGTTAGTGAGATTTTCTTAATAGGTTACATCAAAAAGTTGCTTCTAAAAAATTTGATGCAGCCTAAGGAGTATAGAGATTCATAAAAATGATTTCTATTCCTATTAAATTGAGTATATCACTTGTAATTATTTTCGTATTTCATCTTAGGATACATGATAAGAAGCATAATATGATAGCTACTAATATTTTTGTGAAAGCTCTTTAGTGCCTTCTTCTATAATTAACAATGGCTATTTTACTATTTTAGAAACTGATAGGTGTTTTTTCCGTCTCTAGATGAACAAGCCAATATTTCTTTTCTTGTGATCATATCACAATGGGAACTTATAGTATTAGGAGTTGCATGATTCATACAGGGGTGAAGTTTCTAGGGACATGTTGGCATCCATTTGCATATTCTTCAAATTAGGGGTTGGAACAACTTCATGATACTCCTCACAAACTATACTCCTCTTAGTGGATTTGAGGCAGGTTCTCCCTACTTACTCAACTTCTCCTCCTTGTTCAGGTTTTTGGGTTTAAGATATTTATAACTTCTCTTTTGAGCCCTTAGTCCAATCAATGCCTGTTTCTTCTTGTTTACTATCCTTTGCTACATATATCTTTAAGTCAAAATGTGAGACTTATTTTTCTGGTTTCTTAATGTGTGAACCCATATTGGGTTCTAAATTTTTTGTTAAACACGTAAAAATTCCCTTCCTTTTTAGTAGAATGTCCTTTGGCTTCATGTTGTGGGAAATTGCCAGATGTCAATAATTATAATAAAAATCTGAATATGAAAGAAACAGTCTCATATTATATTTTTTTGATCCTATGCACATCTTTGAGTTCAAGCTTTATGGCCCCATTAAGGTCTTCTGAGTGACCAACAATAGTGAAAATTTGAGGAAAAGTGAAAATGCTACCCTTATCTCTAGAATTTACCAAAAAGAACCTACTAGTTGAATTCTTGTTGTGCCCGATAATGTCTTTAAATTTTGGAACAAAGGTGTAGAGGCTTTTGCGGTGGACCAAACCAATACAAAGTACTATCTAGTCGGGATTGATCATCAAAGTTTAGATGACATGGTTTAAGGAAGGGACTAGCTCTACCCCAAAACCATGGCTCCATTTCCACGAGTTTTCTAAAATGGTATTGGCTTTTGAAGAAAACAATAGAGAAGCCCTTAACATAGGAAAATTATTGAAATGACTTGTCACAAATCCACCCCATAGAAGTTGAAAAGCCTTCAATGTAATTCTTGGTCAATAGAGGCTAGGAGATCCTGCTTAGTAATGGATGAGATTAACCTCAAAAGTGTAGCTCTGTGCCTTCAAAGCACCAACTAGAGAAGACTCAAGTGTGAAGCCAATGCATCACACACTACATTGCACTCTAAAGGTTTCTCACTTGTGATGGCATCTTTGAAGGACTATGGTGTTTCACATGTCTAATACATATACTCAATCCCTCTAAAATTGTCATATTACATCTCGAGATTCTTTGAATTATGCAATAGAATGAGACTTGAAGAAAACTAAGTTGGTGCATTTGTTGCAAGCTCAATGTGCCCACTGTTGCATAATTTACTAGCACAAAATTACTTAAAGTGATATTAGTAAATATCTTTTAAGTTTAAAGAAATCCTGAATGTGAGTTATTTGATGAAAATAATCATTTCTTTTTCTTCTCCAAGACAAATGTATAATATTGGTAAATGGTGGTTTTTTTAAGAGGATGAAATCAAGAAAAAGGAAGAAAGGGATGGTGTGGAAGCTTTGAACTGTGAGGAAGAGATTAGAGAAGCTAAAAGAAAATAAAAAGGCTAAATTTTTTAGCTCTACAATCATTTCATGTAGAATAAAACAACTTCTTAACCTACTGAACCTTCAATGCTAGTTGTTGGAGCCTCTACTATTGAAGAAGATGTGGGTCAAAATGTAGAGGATGTGAAACCAATGGAGGAAGAAGATCCAGATGAAACTGCATTTAAAGAATAAGCTATTAGAGTTACAAAGAACATAGTGTTTGAAAAGAAAAAGAAATGGGTGCATTTAATGATGAGTGTTTGAAATTTCATGGAGCCAGTAGCCTAACACTAGATGGTATGGCTAAAGGTTCTAGAAACATGGATTTTCTCAAACTGTAAGCTTGATAAATTTCTAACTTAGTACTTAAATAATATTGTTTAGCGCCATCTTTTATTGTTGTCTTTGTTATTCCCTCTCGAATCTAAATATCCTTGCTCATCTTGTTCTGTGTAGTTCCTAAATGCCTCTTACCCCATCAGTGCAAACAAAAAAAATGTTCACTGTTATTCTGAAAGAGTACCAACTCAAGGGTGTTCAATGGTTCGTAAATTGTTATGAAAATGTGATTACATTTTAGACGAAGTTGCACAAATAACTCTTTAATTTTTGGGATTCTCTTTTTCCATCAGTAATTTTATTTCATACGTGTAGGCACTGAATGCCATCCTAGCTGAGAAATGGGTTTAGGCTAGACCATTTAAGCAAGTACATTATTCAATCATCTACTTTCTATTTTGACAATATTTTCTAGCTTTTAAATTGTTTTTTCTTGCTTATAACAAATCAAGCCTTAGGTTGTTAAATTGTTCATTGCCTAGCTATGTTGAGACATGTTTTTGTTATTTTATTTTACAAATTCATGATTTTGTCCTACGGCAGGAAAATAATATATGGGGATCATTTCTTGTGGTTGCACATGCCTTAGGGTTGAGTAACTAGACTGATGAAATTGGATGGTTATGTCCTGATTTGTTATCTACCCCTTACTAGGGTAGTGAATGGATTGTACTTTGAAAAAACATAAATCTTGAACGACTTTATCTAAGTTAGTACTTCTAAGATTTCATGTTTTCACATGGATGAATTCTAATTCATATATCTACATAAAGCATGTTTACTTTTTGTTGTTTTCTTCTTGTGATAATAAATTCCATCTTATATGAAAATGCTTCAATTTTGTTAGTTTCTTCAAGGTAGCAATTTTTCATACACTTTTTAGAAGTTAACAACTCCCTGTAACTGATGAGAAGTACTTAAGGTGCTTTAAATGGCAATATATGGTTTTAGATTAAGCTCAAGCGATTAAGATTTTAAACAGGTAGGTGAAATATAATTTCTTGAATCACTGTAAAGCTCCAAAGAGTCAAAATGTTATCCAGTATTTAATGCTTTAGATATTTTTTAGATTTTGGTGTTCCATTCAAAAGGATTTATAGCTATCAGATATAAGTGATTTCACTTCTAAAGGGTCACTTATATTTTTATAGTATACAATGGAAGACACTATTGGGTTTCAACTTTCAAAATCACCTTTTTCTTACTGGAATTCTCATTCAAACTAACATGGAAAAAGTTTGGGCACTGCTTCATTCTATCATGCCAACATTGTTTGATAGGCATGAAAAATTCAATGAATGGTTTTGCAAATGGTATGACCTCATTCATCAATAGTTGTTTTGATAATCGAGCATGTTATATGATTTGAGCATGTATATTTTCAAATTTATCCATACATTTAGTAAATATTTTATGGATCAGAACTATGTTGCAGTTTCAAAATGACCCAAATTTTTTAATGGAAACTCCACCCATCATTAGATCCAATTGAACTTTCTGGTGGATGGAGTGTCCTCTTGAGGCCTTGGGCTATTTTAAAAATCCAACACACTTAATATCCAAAATTTGTTTACTATACAATGGTATATGGTGTTGATGGTAAGTAAGGATTTTCATCACATTCTACCATTTGTTATGATTTTGATGCCTTTGGAAGCATAGAAAATCATGCAGGGAATGGAGGAATTTTGAATGAATGCCAACTTATAAATAAACTAGTAAGTTATTTTGTATTTCTATCTTTCGTTTTCTTGTGAATTTTCTCTTATTTCTAAAAGCTCTTAGATTCAGACTCGATAAAATCTTGGCCACCTTTTAAGTTTGGAGGACTTGGTGATTTGACAAAACTGGGCTCCAATAATTGGCACATAGGAAAAACATACAATATAGGAGTGTTACTAGTGAATAACAAGTCTTAGTGAGTTGTTTCCATGGAGGTGAGTTCTAGTGTTTGTTTCAGAACTGACATTGTGAAACTCGGAAAGAATCAAGAGTTCCAGAAAAGTCTCACAAATTTGTTAGTAATTAGTGTAAATTAACGAAGAATGATATATCATGAAGCCAATGGAAAAATTCACTATGGCTGAATAAGTGAGGAGGGAAAGAATGTCTGGTTTTTCTCCAACATTGAGATATCTAGCTTATCTCTTATATAGTAAGCCTTAACTACATTCATTTTTTAGATTTAGTCCATGTCTTCAATGCATACCAGGCTTTTAAGGACAACTATAACATTTTTTGACTAAGGATGACTTTATCTCTTTAGGTCCTTTTTTGGACCTAGACCTAGACCTATCAGATATTCTCATTTTCTTCCTGTACAAAAAATACCCCCTCTTTCTGCTACTTATTGGAAGGAAACTCTTAATCCTCTTCTTGTCCTCTTTATTTATTTTCTTTTCTGTTTGTAATTTCCTATTGGTCCTTCTCATTGTCCTCATCACTATCTTTCCATCAAGAGAGCTTCCTAGCATCTCTCTTTGTCAGATTACACAAATGTCATAGGATCATACTTGAGCTAGGCTGGCCATCTTTTTTCTTCCTTCCTTACCATCAGGAAATTGATGAATCCATTTCTTGATAATTTCCCTTATTGATACTTTCCTAAAAGGATTTTTGTTTCAAGCATTTCAATTCATACTATATGACTCTTCATGAACTGATGCGTAGGCATGCATTACCTTTTCCATTCATGTCTTGTCACACCTTTTATCCTCACATTAGGTTTGAGAAGGTATGTTCATATAATCAACAATTTTCCTATAGAAGATTCCAGGTAATTCAAGGGTTACCTTTATTTTTCAGACACCTTCAAAGATTTAGTTCTTGACAAATTTCTAGCTTAAGGTATTAGGTCTTTGTCACTTGACCTATCCTTGAGCAAAAAGACCTTTTTAATGTATTTTTTTATACTTTCTAGAGTATCATCAACTTGATAATGGAGGGAAATCTTTGATTTTTTACCGAGATAGTGGTAGAGTAGAGAACGAAAGAGGTTGGATGAAACCCTTGAAATGATGTTTTAGAGGTAATTTTGAACTTTCCCAAAGCAGGGGTTTGTATTCCATTACTCTGGGTTATTGTCCTTAAATTCTTAGAGTTGTCAATGATCAGTCTCTTTGATCAAGGATATATGTGATAACCCTTTGTCAATGTAGCATCTAGTCAAATTATCCATTAATTGAATGACCAAAGTCCTTTTCATCTATAAAATAAGAAAAATTTAAAGTCTTTTTAAAGGTTTATCTATTACATTTTGAAGGAATATTCATCAATAATGAATTTCCTTGTAGCTTATTTACTTTTCCTTGATGCCCTAATTGTTCAGTCTTTTTTATTGTCTAAGAAAAACCTTTTGGGGGAATCCCACAGGATCCTTCCACGCATCTGTGGGCGACATTCCTAGTAAACCTATTGTCATAGACTAGTGCATTTAACCCTGGGGTATTTTACTGGGCACTTACTGGGATGGAACTGGCAAAAGGTCCAACAAGATTGGTGACAACTAATTGAGCTAACGCCCCATGTTAAAATGTTCAGTTCGTATTTTGGAAGTATATCTTTATATGAGAGTCCTAGTTGAATTAAAATATGAATAAAAGTTATTTCCTTCAACATAGGCAGAGTGGTTTTATGTGCTTCCATTGACTACAAATTTTGCATAGATGATTTATTACCAGGTGCGACTAAAGTTTATCTAGTGGCTATTGAATTAGGTTTCTTTTTCAAATTAAAAGAGCATTATAGGCACTGAAATGTCAAACCAATTGTTGAAAGTGCTAACCAAGTAGTTGAAATAATTTGTAAAATCTAAAAGATGACTAAATGTTTGTGACACATATTGCCAGCTAGTTACTCCTTGTAATTTTCATTTCTTTGAACTTGTTGATAGAACCGTTGTGGAATTTCTAGTGGCATTAGATGTTCCTTGTAGACCACAGTTGCATGATGCCATTTGTTTTGATGTGACATCTTCTTAACATTTCTTTTGAAATTATAAAGGTAATTTGGACCACTAATTGATTTAGTTTTTGAAACATTTGTCAAAAAGTGCTCCATTCTAGAAAATTGAAGTGAGCATGTCCAAAAATACCTCATGGAAATGATTTCCAACTTTCCATTCTCCCTACAATCCTCAACCAATATGCTTCACCAGTATCACTTAATTAGTACAGAGCATTAACCCAAAAATGGAAAAATGTTATTTTTGTCACATCGCATCCAAGACTTCAACTTTATGCATTTGTTGTATGGGCACTGCTACAGGTATCTTTTCTGAGGCACCTATAATGGTCCATTGACCCCAACCAACCTAGTGGATTTTTAGTTGTTGTTATTACAGTTTAGAAAATTTAAAGAATAGAGAAGCATGGGTTATTGTAGAGGACTTGGACTTGTAGAATAGGAAATTGCTTGCTGGAATTTTGGATTAGTATACAAATCATGATCATAGGTCTCTGATGCATAATCAACAAATTTACTTTTACTTCAAGTAAAGATTTATTCATCCATTTATGTGGCTTACCAATTTCATTTTCATTTTACAATAAATAAGTATCTTAAAATAATATATATTTTTTATTCTTTACTTATCAACACATTGTCCTAAAGCCTTTCATGTTGCATTGCGTCAAGAAAGATGTGATCACCGAAATGACCAGTGAAAAGGAATTAACTATGAATTGTACATTGAGATCTTGCCAGGAAGCCTTTTATCAGGCTATCAAGAACAAGATTTATGTAACTAAATTACTTGATAGTGCCAGAGGACATATAAACTAAAAAAAGGTTGAAAACCTCATGAACATTGTTATCCAGTTGAGGAAGGTATGGTTAGTGCCACTCTTATTGATACATATTCTTGAAGATACTTTTTTTTTAATTGCAAAAGTTGGTTGCATTTCTTAACTCAATTTACTATCATAAATGAATTTTCACTGTGATAGAAAATTTTTCATTGGGATTGCCTCATTTTTAAAAGCACGAGGACATGTTTAATGAAAAATATTACTTGATTTTATTTATTTTTTTCCATGTTTAGGTCAATTTTTGAAAAAAATAATGATTTGAATATCTTTTAAACAATATGCATGGTTATTGAACAATTTAAAATAAATTAGGCTAAACTTCCAATGAAATAACATAATATTATTCAATATGAACTTGGTTTAAAGGGAACATGTTTTAGTTTTCGCCTCATTTAGAAGGGTTTTTCCTTCTCTGATCTTCAAAAAAATATAGGCCTTTTTTTAGAATGGCTATTTATTATTGAGTTTAAAATGTTTCTTTGTTCCTTTGATAGACTTTTGTGGTCATTTGGTGCACACAAATAAAATTATCTTATGTTGTACTTGGAACCCAACTTGTATGAATAATTATCCATATTTATTTTTGTTGTCCTTTTGCTGGGTTAGCCCTAGGATATTTTTATCTCAATAATGAAATCGTCATAGAGTGAATGTCTCTTTATTTCTTGTCAAGCACGAGGACATCCTAGGACCATGCCTCTATGTTCTATGATTAAAAAAATTGAATAAATGGGTTAAATGTAAATGTTTAATACAAGAAATAATTTATCTATGGATAGAGCCATGAAATCGGATAAGTTTAAGAGGTTCACCCTCATTTACCACTATGAATATATGCTTGTGGTTATATATGGGATTCAACATGGTAACATCATCCCATAGGAAATCAGCAGTCACATATTCACACAAAACATTTTTCTAGACATCACAAGTGACATCTATCCTAACACTACTTGGTTTATGCTTAATATCATTGAGCATGTAAATGAGAGTAGTTAGTGTGCATCCTTGTATTTTCCAACCATTACAAGGTCCATGACATCATTTCCTACTGTACCTTTCTTCCTATAGATTTTAACCAGTCTTCAAATAATGGATATGCATGGGTGAAAAACATAGGGTGTAGAGAAAATGTAGTTTCTATGGTAGAATGCTTGAATAGATAACTGTTCATCAACTTATAAAACTCAAAAAAAATTTCTTTTAACCCTATCATGCAAAATCACAACAAAAAATCATTTAGCATTTAGCTTTTTTCCTTCAAATTTAATAGAAAATCAATGATGTTGTTTTGAGTGTTCAAATTTGCATGTTTGTTGTTTTTATCATCATTATGTCTTTGTAGGTTTAGATATACTATTATAGAAATTTGGAATTTTTAGTTTTAGCAATTCTTGAGGTTTCACAGGTATTGTTTCTTTACTTAGATTCCAGAGTGTAGAATTTGCTTAATTTGGTGACATAGAATATCACATTCTATGCATTCCTTATTTAAGTTGTTTTCTATGGGTTAAAAATTTATTCGAGGATGAAATAAAGCATGCATATATTCTATGTTTGTATCTGTACCATTTTCCTTTTTATTCTAATTGAGAAAATAAACAATTAATGGATATTAACATAATATCAAATCATATTCACATTTTCTATTAAGATCTCACCATTGGTAACATGCTTTATTTCATTATGATGCACTCTACGGTTGTTTAATTCTTTTAAATGGTAAAAAACTATTCTTACTCCAATGACATATTACAAGTAGTTTTTTGAGATGACAGGCTCTAATCATTGGGGAGCCTAAAGTTTATTCCAAAGATATTGCCTTATGGAAAGCACTCTTCACATATCGGGATATTCTTCTTGATAAATTGCAGAATCTTGGTTGGGCAATTAATCAAAGAATTGATGATCTGGATAAAACAGAACAACTAAATATACAGTTATTTAAAAAGAAAATTATTGGACATCTAAGGGGTTTTAGAAATGATGAAGTAACTAAAAATGGGAAGTCAATGTTAGAAGGATCAATAGATGTGTCAAAGTAGTGCTTCAAAGGTAAAGATAGCAATTTTAATTATCTACTAGGGTTCCTTTGTGTGTGTACTCTGAAGTATATTTATGATGGGGGTCGACATTTTACGTGATTAATATATAGTATAATCAAATGTATTTACATGCATAGTTATGAGGCTGTATCATTGTTGGGTTGTCTTACTCTTCCCATGACTAGCCCACGTAGTGAACCGGGGAGTTAGAGGGGGGGCAGAGCCCCCCCTTCATTACGACGATTGTTGGCATTATGACACAAGTGTTTTCCTTGAAGGCAACTCACTTAGATGATACATCGCAGTTCAGCAAGTTAACAGCACAAGGTTCATATAAGGATGAAGAAAGAGAGGTGTATGCAGGTTCACCATTGGCCAAGTCGCGTAGACACGCAGGTTCACTATATACAAGTCATGTATACATACACATGGAATTTCATAGAATGAAAGGTGCGTATATCTTGGAAAGCTAAGTTTTGGTCCAAGGTATTTTGTCCATGGTATTTTGATCTATAGTATTGATCTAAGGTATCTGGTCTGAGGTATTGACCCCAGGTATTGGGTTCAAGGTATTGGTCCAATGTGGTTTTGGTCCATGGTATTGAGTAAGGGCTAAGACTATAAAAGGAGGGAAGGATCATTAGGCCAAGGCACTCAAGAATTGAATATCTGATGAAGAGAAAGATCTAGTGTATAGGTTATTAGGTTATGGTGCATAGCTAAATCTGAACCAAGGATGAACCTTAGTGCTTGATGAAGGATAATATCTAATGATGGGTAAGGATCTTAAGGCTTGAAGTGAAGTATATTTATATGGTTTGATCATTTGTCTGAATAACTGGCACATGTTATAGTCTGTAAATATGATGATTTGGGTATAACTGAAGTATGGAATTATTGTCATGTTTAAATCATCATTTACAGATCTGTATGCAGGTTTACTTTAGAAAAGGCATGTATACACACTGGTTATGCATATCAAAACAATGTATACATCTTAAATTTGATTTGCAGATTTGTATGCAGGTTCACCTTGAGAAAAGAGTGTATGCACTCAAGTTTGGCAAATGGAAGTAGTGTATACCTTATAAAATATGTTTTAGCTGCTTCTGTTTGCTGTTGTAGTGTTCTAGGTTCTGGCTTGGGTTCTGGTTACTGTATTCTGGTTACAACATTCTGAAAGATTAGATTGAAGGGTTTTCAAAGTAATTGATTGATTCAGTTGTGGTTGGTTCAAAGGAAATTGGTTGATGCAGATATATTTAACGATCAAATGATGTTATTGATGGATCCAGTCTGCAAATTCATGGAACATGGTCCCTGGAAGAAAGAGAAGGTTGTAGCCTTCTGTAGTCCAACACCTATCTACTAGTAAATATATCAACTAGTAAAAGTGCTAGGGGGTTGTAGCTCCCTTCCAGTAAAAGTTGGAGAATGAGAGAAGGTTGTAGCCTTTTGCAAGTAGAAGCCTCCGTACTGGTATAATTCTACACCAATACAAAAAAATTGTAAAAAGAAGTTTCTTATTATTAAAAAGAAGATAGAGATGATTGCAGCAGGTGGTTTTCATCCACATTGGGTTTCCACCTTATATCTTGTGTTCATGTGTGTGATTGTCTGTTCTATTTTTACTAAGCTTGGTTACTATTTATGTGGTTCTAATGCACTAATTAAAGATCAACATATGATGAACTAATTGAATCATAAGTTTGCAGGATATACACTAGTTGCATTAAACACAGTTGCGTATACACGTGAGTTCCATTAACTGAAGTAGCGTATGTGAATCTGATTATGGAAATGAAAAATTTTTGACTTGCTAATACTAATTCACCCCCTCTCTCAATATTATTTCCAACAATTGGTATTAGACAAGGTCCTTTTAGAGGAAGCTTGATCGCTTAAAGGAAGATCCATCATCATGAGTAATCAAGAAAGAGAGGGATCCATGAGACCACCAATATTTGATGGAAGCAACTTAGTTTATTGGAAGGTAAGAACCACAACCTATCTTCAATCTCTTGGAATAAATGTTTGGGAAATCGTGGAAGGAGGATATGCATTTCCATCAGCAATTCCTATAGATGCGGTAGGTAAACAACAATATGAAACCAATGCCAAGGCTATGAATACATTATTAGGAAGTCTGTTACAATCAGAATTTGTCAAAGTTATGCAGCTCAAATCCGCCAAAGAAATATGGGACAAAATCATTCTGAGCTATGAAGGAGACTCTCAGGTAAAACATGAAAAACTGCAAACTCTTAGAATTCAATATGAAACTCTAAAAATGCGCAATGATGAAAGTATAGCTAGTTACTTCTTACATATAGATGAGATTGTTAATTGCATGAAGAATTTGGGTGAAGAGATAAAATAATTTACTTTATTTGAAAAGGTTTTAAGATCCTTGTCTGCTAATTTTGAATCAAAAGTATCTACCATAGAAGAAAAGCAGGATCTTTAGACTATTACTATGATACAACTGCATAGAATATTAACTTCTTTCGAGATGAGAAAAGGAGGTCCATTAGATATGAGAGAAGCCACATTTAAAGCTTCAGGAAATGAAGAACTCAATGAATCAGGACATATTTCAGAAGGAGAAGAAGAAGCAAACTTTGTCAAGAACCTTCAACGGGTTTCCAGAAGATTCAGAGGTAAACTACCTTTCAAATTTTTTTCTTGTAGAAGAGTCAGTCATTATGCTACCAAATGTCCTCATAAAGATAAGTTTGATAAAGGTAAGGAATCTACAAAATGGAATAGAAAACAAAGTATAAGGAAGAAGAGCTACTATACACATGAACATAGTGGTGGTTTATCAATTAGTGATGAAGATGAAAATAGTAATGACTATAGACTTCTAATGGCTTTTGAAGATGTTGATTTCTTGGATGCTTTAGATGAAGATGACCTTTATGAAGAAATATCTACACTCAAAATCTATGTAGAAGAAAATAATATGACTATAGATAATTTGACATTTCAACTTGCTGAAAGAGAAAAATGCAATGAAAAACTAGAATGTGAAAATGTGGGTCTAAGAAAGGATATTGAGAAAAAAAAGGATCTCAATCTTAGATTTGCTAAAGGATTAGAAACCTTAAATGAAATTATCAAAGTGAAACACTCTCCTCTGATAAAGACAAGTCTTGTATATACTGAAGAAACATCTCAAACATAGAAGTCGTCAACCTCTACTAAAAGTTATCTTGATGTAACAAAGAGAAATGAACAGTTTGACAAATGTCAGCAAAGGCATAAAGCAGATCACCAGGTAAATCAGGCACAATTTACTTCAAGGATGAACAAAAGCTACAACTAACTGGAGGTAAATCATACTCAATCTGCTTCAAGAATGAATATTAATAGAAACTACAATCACCAGGTCAGTAGATTCGATAATCTCAGGAACTTCCTTAATGGCCAATGTTTTTCATGTCATAACTTTAGAAACGAAGCTGCTCAATGTGTTGTTTACAAGACCATCATGAATAGAGAAGACGAAATCAAAGGAATGTGACATGGATCATGAAAATGTCCTACAATAACTTTTCTCTTCTTGAAAATGAAATAGAATGCTCTATCTGCAACAACTTCTGTCATGAAGAATCTGAATGCAGGAGTAAATTTTGGCAGACATCTCAGAAGGAGAAAACTCATGAAGTCCCAAAATATGGAGAAAGAAATAACTGCAAACAGAAAGATGTGGTATAGCCTTGTATGCAAAAGGACAAGAAAACTAGTGGTACATCAACAGTGGATTCTCAAAACACATGATAGGTGACAAAGAAAACGTTCATTCACATAATGCCTTAGAGAAAGAAACGAAGGTCACATTTGGAAATGACACTCCTACTGTCATAAAAGGTAAAGGCTCTATTCTCTTAAAAGAAAAAGTTAAAGCTGGGAATGTTATGTATGTTGATGGTCTAAAGCATAACCTGTTGAGTGTCAATCAAATGTATGATCAAGGAAATGAAGTATTATTCCAATCAAATGGATGTGTTGCTTGTGAGCTTGATACAGGAGAAACCGTGATCAAAGGTATAAGAAATCCAAACAACTTATACATACTCAAGGCAGGAAAACAACAATGCTATCTAAGTAAAAATGATGAACACTGGCTATGGCACAGAAGATTGGGGCATCTAAGCTTCTCTCAAATAAGAAAAGCATGTAGATTCCAGGTTGTTCGTGATCTTCCTACTATCAAAATTCCAAAAAATACAATATGAAAATCATGCCAATTTGCTAAGAAAACCAGATCACACTTCCCTGAAAAGGAAGGACTAGCTAGTAAGCCTCTTGAACTTGTTCATACTGATTTATCTAAACCATCAAGGAAAAAGTTAGCTCGTGGAGAAGAATACTTTATATTGTTCATTGATGAATTTTCTAGAATGTGTTGGATAGGACTTCTAAAGCATAAATATGAAGAATTTGAAAATTTCAAAGCCTTCAACTGGTTGAAAATGAATCAGATTGAAAAAACAAATGCCTCAAATCTGATCGAGGAGGGGAATTTACCTCAGATGAATTCTTTGAATTTTGTGAAGAACATGGAATAAAAAAGGCAATTCTCCATCGCAACGACTCGTCAACAAAATGGAGTGGTAGAAAGGATGAATAGAACTGTTCAACAAATGGCTCGTGCTATGCTACATCAATATGGAACTCCTGCAACCTTCTAGGGTGAAGCTGCATTCACTACCATCACTATTCTCAACCAAGCAAATGTTTGGGTAAATAGAACTTAAACTCCACATGAAATTTCGTATGGGAAGACTCCTACTGTAAAATACTTCAAAGTTTTTGGAAGCAAATGTTACATCAAAGAGACTAATGAAAAACTTGGTAAGTTTGAACCCAGAGAAAATAAAGGTATTCTCCTTGGTTACTCTTCCCTAAGTAAAGGATATAAATGTTATAATAAAGGACTTGGGAAAATTATTGAAAGTATTGATGTTGTGGTTTATGAAGCATGAAAAAATCCAAAATAAATAAAAACCGAAGATTATGAAGAAGATGAGGATTAACCTCCCACATCAAATTAGACTAATTCTGAAGAAGAAACCAATGAAGCACCAGAAGAACAGATAATAGTAGAATAAAATACTTCGTCTAGGTATGTTCAGAAAAATCATCCATAGACTCAAATTTTGGGACAAAAAGAAGCAGGTATGTAGACAAGAAGAACTATTACAGAAGCTTTATGCTATCTACCATTGCTATCCTCCACCGAACCTCAAAATGTAAATGAAGCATGCAAAGATGAATGTCGGGTCAAGGTCATGAATGAAGAACTTGAGCAAATTGAAAAAGAATAATACTTGGGAATTAGTTCGTAGACCTCGTGATAAGAATATCATAGGAACTAAATAGATATTCAAAAACAAGCTGAATGAAAATGGAGAAGTTATTAGAAACAAGGCCATACTTGTTTGTAAAGGATATTCTCAACAAGAAGCTATAGATTTTGTAGAGACTTGTGCACCTATTGCTAGACTTGAAGCCATAAGAATGTTCCTTTATCTTTCTAGTTTTCAGAAATTGAAAGTTTACCAAATGGATGTAAAATCTGCGTTTCTTAATGGATACTTAGAAGAAATCTATATTGAGAAACTAGATGGATTCATTCTTGGAAATGATGAAAAGCTTGTATGCAGACTCAGAAAGGCTCTCTATGGTCTAAAACAAGCTCCAAGGGCCTGGTATTACCTTCTTGACAAATATCTCCATCAACAAGGTTTTTCAAAGGGATCAGATGATAGGAATCTATATACAAAGATTGACAATAATAAATTGCTAATACTTGTTGTGTATGTTGATGATATCATTTTTGGTAGCAATGAAGAAGCCATGAGTCAGAATTTTGCCTTGGTAATGTAGCAAGAAGTTGAAATGTCCCTACTTGGTGAGCTTACACATTTTCTTGGTCTACAAGTTCAACAAAATAAAGATGGTATTTTTCTATCAGAAACCAAATATCTCAAACAGATCTTGAAAAAATAGAGCATGGAAGATTATAAACCAGTATGTACCCCAATGGTAACAAGATATAGTCTCAGCTCAAATGATGAATCAACAGCAGTACATCAACCAACTTACAGATCCATGATTGGCAGTCTACTTTATCTAACATGTACCTGTCCAAACATCATGCATGTAGTGGGAATAGTTGGAAGATTCCAAGCAAATCCAAAGGAATTACACCTTTAGGCAGTCAAAAGGATTTTCAAATATCTTCAAGGAACAAAAAATTTTGGTTTATGGCATCCTAGAGATATAGATCTTACACTTCAAGCATATACAGATGCAGATTGGGTAGGAAGCGTTGATGACATAAAAAGCACTAGTGGTGGTGCATTATATATGGGTTCCAAATTAGTGTCTTGGTATAGCAAGAGACAAAGTTCAATTGCATTATCTACAGCTGAAGCAGAATATGTGGTTGTTGCATCTTGCTGCACACAACTCCTTTGGATGATGCAAACATTGCAAGACATTGAGATCACATGTACTCCACCCATCTCCATTATATGTGATAATCCAAGTGTCATTAGTATTTCAATGAATCCAGTCATGCATTCCAAGACCAAGCACATACCCATCAAGTATCATTTTCTAGATGAACAAGTGCTTGAACAAAAGGAAAAATTGGAATATGTTCCTTCCAAAGAATAGGTTGCTGATATATTCACCAAACCACAGCTCAAAGAGACATTTGAATATCTCTGACATAAGTTATGAGTATTTGATGAGTCATCTTGCTGTTAATTCCTATCTGTTTCAGAGAAAGGTTGTTATATGTGTGTTTCATGAAGCGTAGTTGTGTACATACCCTGGTTTCTGTGGATACAATCATGTATATGTTGGTTTGAAGAAAAGCAGTGGGCCAAACTTAGGAAGAAAGGGATCTGATATGGTTTAGTGAATTATCTGCTCTGCTTGATGATGGTTATATTTTGTGGATAACATGTGGAAATATGCTGGCTCTCATAAGCTGTTGATAACTTGATGTATATCTGATTGATAATGATGCCTTGATAACTCTTTTGTTATATGAAATGATCACATCTGACAGTGATCATCTGACATAGGTTCAGTCAGAGAACATGGTTGTTGGTCTGGATGCTGATTGATAGATGTTACTAATGATAGTTGATAATGACTATCATGGTCTTGTTTAAGATATTTGGTCTTTGTTATATATCTCATGTATATTTTTTTTGAAAAGGTCATGAAATGACCTAATTCGTTACCCCACTATGCATTGGATGGATGATGTAATGTTTCTTGTTTTGACATGTATAAATAATTGGTATATCCCCTTGGTTGGGTGGATGAGTCAAACTTGTTATATCCCCACTTGGTTGGAAGATGGATGTATGTATGAGTCATTGATGATAGGAAGGTCATTTATGATGTATGTATGGAGTCATGTTCTTCTTTTAGAACATCTTTTTGTAGACCTTGCTTATATTCAGGGGGAGCATGGACTCAATCATGGAGCTCAATCAGGACTCTTCAGCATGTCAGAGAATTAAGCATGTACTCAGGGGGAGCATAACCCTTTGCCCTTGATGAAAAAGGGGGAGAGTGACTTGGGGTCCCCATCAAGTACAATAGGGGAGATTTTTGGCATTATAACATAGGTGTTGTCATTGATGGCAACTCACTCAGATGACAGATCACAGTTCAGGAGGTTAACAGTAGAAAGTTTAGATCAAGATGAAGAAAGAGAGGTATACATAGGTTCACCATTAGCCAAGCCATGTATACACACCGGTTCACTATATACAAGTCACGTATACGTACACACATGCTTTTGTAGAATGAAAGGCATGTATATCTTGGAAAACTATGTTTTGGTCCAAGGTATTTGGTCCATGGTATTTTGATCCATGGTATTGATCCAATGTATCTGGTCTGAGGTATTGACCCTAGGTATTGGGTCCAAGGTATTGATCCTAAGTGGCTTTAGTCCATGGTTTTGACTAAGGGCTAAGACTATAAAAGGAGGGGAAGATTATTAGGCCAAGGCACTCAAGAATTGAATATCTGATGAAGAGCAAGATCTAGTGTATAGGTTATTGGGTTATGGTGCATAGCTAGATCTGAACCAAGGATGAACCTTAGCGCTTGATGAAGGATAAGATATGATGATGGGTCAAGATCTTAAGGCTTGAAGTGAAGTATATTTATATCGTTCGATCATTTGTCTGAATAACTGGCACATGTTGTAGTCTGTAAATATGATGATCTAGGTATAACTAAAATTTGGAATTATCTTAATGTTTGAATCATCATTTACAGATATGTACGCAGGTTCACTTTAGAAAAGGTTTATATACACGTTGGTTATGCATATCAAAACAATGTATACATCTTAAATTTTATTTGCAAATCTGTATGCAGGTTTGCCTTGAGAAAAGAGCGTATGCACACAGGTTCGACACATGGAAGTAGTGTATACCTTATAAAATATGTTCTAGCTACTATTGTTTGGTGTTACAGTGTTCTGGGTTCTGGCTTGGGTTCTAGTTATTGTATTCTGGTTACAACATTCTGAAAGATCAGATTGAAGGGTTGTCAAAGTAAATGATTGATTCAGTTTTGTTTGGTGCAAAGGAAATTGGTTGATGCAGATATATTTAATGATCGAATGATGTTAGTGATAGATCCAGTCTGAAAATTCATGAAATGTGGTCCTTATAAGAAAAGAGAAGGTTGTAGCCTTCTGTAGGCCAGCACCTACATACTAGTAAATATATCAGCAAGTACAAGAGCTAGGGGGTTGTAGCTCCCTTCTAAGAGAAGCTGGAGAATGAGAGAAGGCTCTAGCTTTCTGCAGGTAGAAGCCTGTGTACTGGTATAAGTTTGCACTAGTACAAAAAAATTGTAAAAATAAGTTTCTTATTATTAAAAAGAAGATAGAGACAATTCCAACAGGTGGTTTTCACCCACATTGGGTTTCCACCTTATATCTTGTGTTCATATGTGTGACTGTTTGTTCTGTTTTTATTACACCTGGGTACTATTTATATGGTTATGATGCACTAATTAAAGATCAACATATGATGAATTAACTCAATCATAAGTTTGCAGGATATACACTAGTTGCCTTAAACACAGTTGCATATACACGCGAGTTCCATTAACTGGAGTAGCGTATATGAATCTGATTATGTAAATGAAAAATTGTTGACTTGCTAATACTGACTCACCACCCCTCTCAGTATTATTTCCAACAATGATTGTGTAGCAAGGGGGTTACAGGGGGGTTTAAGGGGGACGGTAGCCCCACCCTATGAGGTCTATGGTAGCGCCCTGGGAAATTTATTTTTTGGACCCCATATTAGGTTGGGTGGACCTACCTATGGTTTTATGCATGATTTTCGCACATGGTTTTGGACACGATGGTTTTCGGTCCATGGTTTTGGATGCGATGATTTTCAGTCCATGGTATTGGATGCTTTGGCATGTATAAATATTTACTATAACATTGAAAGGAAATAATGAAAATTCAAGTTGGTAGCCCCGGTTTCGGGATGTAGGTGAAAATCTCTCTGTATATTTGTTTTATTTTTTATGCTCTCACATTGTTTATTTTTTGTGTTTTAGAATTTGTATGCAGGTAATTTTTGTACATGGTTAAAACCTACATTTGGTATCAGAGATATTTTAGCTTCAAGGGGACGCCTTTGATACTGAGGGGTTTTGCTCGGCCCTATGGTAGGCCCCATTCAATGGGAGATATGGCGGATTTATTCTGGTGGTGAAAGAAGATGATGAGCAATGGAAAGATAGAGATCGAGAAATTTAATGGTCAGAGTTTTGAGTTGTGCAAACTCAGGATGGAGGATCTGTTGGTGGATAAAGATCAGTGGATCTTGGTAGATCTAGATACTAAACCAAAGGGAGTGCCTGATGAAGAATGGAAGAAGTTGGATTGGAAGGTAAAGAGCATGATACAATTGTGTCTCTCAGATTCAGTATTGTTGAATTTATCAGGGGAAGCTATGGTGAAGGCTTTGTGGGACAAGTTGGGGACTTTCTACCAATCTAAGTCTCTGGTGAGTAAATTGTTCCTAGAAAAAAGTTGTATAACATGAGGATGAAAGATGGAGACTGGGTGACAGAGCATCTGAATGTGTTTAATATTGTGGTAAGTCAGTTATCGTTTGTTAATATCAAAATTTTAGATTGAGATAAGTGCATTAGTTTTTTGTGTTCTCTACCAGATTCGTGGGATACTTTCATTATTACAATAGGTAGCAATGCAATTGCCTTGTAGTTTGATGAAATAGTCTCATCCTTACTCAGGGAGGAGATGAAATGGAAACATATGAAGAGATAGAATGGTGAGGCCTTCTCTATATGGGGATGGTCCTAGAACAAAAACAAAAATAAGTCATTGAGTGGGAGATCTAAATCTCTAGGAAAACTTGTAAAGGTGGTGTGTTGGAAATGCGGAATAGAAGGGCACTATAAAAGGGATTGTAAATGTAAAGCTCTTGACAAAGGAAAGGGATTTGATGATGCTCCTTCTGCAGAGGCGAAAACCACCTCAGATGAACATGGGGATGTGTACTTGGCTTCTTCAAGTACACATGTAGATCATGAGGCATGCTTGATTGACTCAGGTGCATCCTTTCACTTCACTCCCCAT
>APFE031102871.1:0-13107 GCA_000404065.3 Pinus taeda | reverse complement strand
AGAGTTTTGTAGGCAAGGAATTTGAAGCATTCTGTAAGCCAGTGTGGGTATAAGCACAACAGAACGACTACTCCATATAACACCTCAAACAAAATGGAGTTGCAAAAAGAATGAACAAGACATTGATGGAAAGGGAAAGAAGCATGCTCAGTGGTGCCAGGTTAGGACAAGAATTCTGGGCAGAGGCAGTGGATACTACATGTTACCTGATCAATAGGTCACCTTCATCAACATTGGAGGATACGACTCCAAAAGAGGTATGGACTAGTAAGAAACCCTCTCTTTCACATTTGAGGGTATTTGAATGTGATGCATATGTACATGTTCCAAAGGGGAAACAAACCAAGTTGGATAGTAAATCTGAAAAGTGCATCTTTATTGGGTATAAGGATGGTTTAAAGGGTTATAAGCTTTGGAACCCAGTAATAAGGAAGGTTGTGTATGGCTGAGATTGTGTTCAGAGAGGTGAAAGATGTTACTAAACATGAAGTCCAACCAAAGGAACTTGCGAAGATAGAGTTTTAGCTAAAGGAGGAAGAATCAGACTCTACAGTAGAGGAGGAATTAGAAGATGAAGAGCCACAAACTCCGGGTGTGAGAAGATTAGTTCGAGAAAGAAGGCAGCCAGAAAGGTATAATCTAGCTGCTTTGTGTTCAAAATTTTCTTTATCTATTACTAATGATGATCCTAGAACTGTGAAGAAAGCAGTAGATTCAAATGATGAAAAACTTTGGAAAGAGGCGATGGTTGATGAAATGGTATCTTTGCACAAAAATTAGGCTTGGGATCTGGTGGAGTTGCCAGCTGGAAGGAAACCAATTGGCAGAAAATGGGTGTTCAAGAAGTCGACAAATGCAGAAGGAAAGGTGGATAAATACAAAGCTCGGTTGGTAGCAAAAGGTTATTCCTAGGTGCCAGGAATTGATTTTGGTGATATTTTTTCTCCTCTTGCCAAGGTAACTTCTATTAGATTACTTTTATTTGTTGTTGTTGCTTTTGATTCTTGGATAGAATAGATGGATGTGAAGATAACATTTCTTCACGGGGATCTCGAAGAGGAAATCTACACGATGCAACCTAAAGGATTTGCGGTGAAGGGTAAGAAAGAACTGGTATGTAGGTTAAAGAAGTCTTTGTATGGGTTAAAACAATCACCAAGGATGTGGTATCAGAAATTTGATACATTTATACAAGGACTTGGCTTCACCAGAAGCAAAGAAGATCATTGTGTGTATTTTAAATTAATTGGTGACCGTGTTATTTATCTGGTCTTGTATGTAGATGATATGTTTTTGGTTGGAAATGACAAAGAAATTATCCACGATTTAAAGACCCAATTGTCCTCCAAATTCAGCATGAAAGATCTTGGTGCTGCAAACTATATTTTTGGCATGGAAAATAAAAAGAGATCAGGAAACGAGGAAGCTTTGGTTAAACTAGATGAAGTATATTGAGACAATATTGTAAAGGTTTAATATGCAGGATAGTAAACCAGTGAAGGTTCCTATTCCTGTAGGTGTAAAGTTATCTCTTGAATAGTGTGCCTAATGTATGGGATGGTTTGTACTAGACTAGATATTACACATGCAGTGGGAGTATTGAGCAAGTTTATGTCAAAACCAAGGAAGGAGAACTGGACTGTAGTGAGGAAAGTTTTCAGGTATTTGTGTGGCACTAGTGATTATGGTTTGTGCTACCAAGGAAGGCCATGATTGGATAGAGTGTTGGATATTCTTGGCTTTGTTGATGCAGACTGGGTTGGAGATTTGGATTAGAGAAGATCTAGAAGTTGGTATGTGTTTAACCTATATCAAGGTGTAGTCAGTTGGATGAGTAAGAAACAATCTATAGTGGCACTATCAACTACAGAGGCAGAATACATGGCAATCACTCATGCAAGCAAGGAAGCAGTTTGGTTGCAGAGATTGTGTTCAAGTATGGGATATGATAGAAGACAAAAAGGTGTTGCTAGTAATGGTGGACACTTTGAATAATATTGCGGATGCATCGACAAAATTTGTGAGCTCTGAGAAGTTCTCTTGGTTTAGAGAAACAATGGGCATTACAGGGTTGAATAAATGACTAAGCTCTCTTGTGGCCCACTGTGGAAAGAAAAAACCAAGTTGGAGAATTTTGGGTTGTGTTATTCTTTCCATGACTAGCCCACTAAGTGAATCGAGAGGTTAGAGGGGGGGCAGCGTGCCCCCTTCTTTGCGTTGATTGCACAGTGGGGGTGGAAGCCTCCTTTATCTGGGGCGTTTGAGGGGGGCGGGTAGCCCCCCTCTACGGTGTCTGGGGCAACGCCATGGGAATTTTTTTTGGACTGTATATTAGGTTGGGTAGACCTACCTATGGTTTTGCCCATGATTTTCGCACATGGTTTTGGACGCGATGGTTTTTGATCCATGGTTTTGGACGCATGGTTTTCGGTCCATGGTATTGGATTCTCCAACATGTATAAATATGTATTGTAACATTGAAAGGAAATAATGAAAAATCAAGATGGTAGTCCTGGTTTTGGGATCCAGGGGAAAATCTCTGTGTATATGTGTTTTATGTGTTATGCTCTTGCATTGTTTATTCTCTTTGTTTTAGAATTCGTATGCAGGTAATTTATGTACGGGGTTAAAACCTACAATCATTATGTACTGTTGTTTTTATTCCTCTTGTTTAATTCTTTTGCAGCAAGACAATGGATCATTTGAGTTCAAAAATGTGCACTCGTCACTGGTATCCAATGTGGAAATTCTAGAAGGATTCCAAGCATTTGGGAGCCAACTTACATCTATTTGGAATGAATTCTTGAGGTTTCACAGGTATTTTAGCTTAAGCTAGATGTTATGTTCCTATACCAATTGGTGTCATAATTTTTGAATGGTTAAGGTCAAATCTGTAATATGTACATACATTTGCTTTCTGCAAACGTTTTCCATATTCAAAAAATTAAAAAAATTAAAAAATGTAAAGAGGGTATGTCCTAAAATAAAAATCAAAAGACAAAAAGAATGGAAAAGGTAAAAAAAGATGAAAAATGAACCCCAAGAAAGAAAATGGACCATGAAAGTGTGCAAGTCAAAATGCCACTACCATTTACTTTGATGAAGAATAAGAAGATTGTGTGCAGCTTGTTACTTTTGCTACAATCCATGGATAGTCAAAATGTTTAAACTTGGCTATTTCATTTTTTCAATTTTATGCTTAGAAATAGAGAATAAAATCTGACCAAACTGTCTAATCTTGGCAGATAAGTAGATAGGTAGAGAAAATAAAAGGAGCTCAACTGTTTAATCTGAGCCTTTGGATGTAATAAGGTTAGACTTAGATAGATTACTTTTGTAAAAGGAAAAGAAAAGGTTTGATAAGGGTTTGCCAGCTTAAGTGCACCCCAATAAAGAGTAGAAAAAATGGTAGGATGAGTAGATGGGTAAGTAGTTGAATGGTTGTAGAATTATGACAATTGATTAGACTAGATCATATGATTTACATTTATCATGAAATTTATAAAGTATCGATGATAATTGAAAATTTATCAAAGTACACAAAGTCAATTGATTAATGTTCCTCATTCATTTCATTTCTCACTTAACTAATTTCGAAGGAAAGTCTTAAAGTACCTAAAACCTTAAGTTAAATGGGCTCAGAGCATTTCTCTGACTTCGGGAGGGACCAAACCCTTGGCCCAATAACTTATAGGTCCTAAGTACTAAAAGTCCTCTCACAAGCATTCACCCTCTCCATAATTCACTCATTTTTCCTAAAAAACCCCTTTTCCCTATGGTAGAAGCACGATTTGCCTAGGAAAAGTAATCACCCCCATGGATACCCTTTTTATGAAAAATCCACAAAATTAGCACTAAGCCTAAGTTATAATGTGTTTATACAAAGCCAATGAATTATAAAGGTACATTGTACTTAGCGCTAAGTTATTTTCCGCCTTTATTTCATATTAACATTAACTTTATGTATTAAATCCCAAAAGTACCGCTTTCATGTATATTTTATTAAACCCCTTTAACTTTAATATTACGTCCCCAAAAGTTTGAAACATAAACTTTATTAATAAATAATTTATGGGTTAATTAGGTTGATTAGTGGTTAATTAGTAACCAAGACCCATTGCCGAATAAAAGAGATTAATTAACCGACGTCATTAAACCTCCATAATCCTTCATTAATTAAATCCCACCACATTAAAACCCTGCCAGGCCCCTACATTGAACTTCATATCAAATCATGACCCTGATCATTGTATGATCTGATCCCTTTTAATCCAATGGTCTAGGCTCATATCAGGCGGTCTCTGAAGGCTGACCTTTACCCGCCCGATATGGGTGGTTTCACTATTCACCCCGCTGCTATGTGGCGCCCAATGAATGGCATCTGGCGGCCTCCCCCTAGAATTGCTGAAGCCCAAAAGTAGTGTGATATGATCCCACTTACCGCCTCCACCCAAACGATAAAACGTTGCATCCCTTGCTTAAAGCCAAATGTCCCTTTCTCTGTGTACCCACCAAAATAGTTGACTTTGTGAATAAAACAAAAAAAACTCATTGTTTTTAGTTTTACAATGAAAAATACTGCTCAGACCTCCATGCAAGCACCAGACCACGTACAACCGTCAACCCACCTCCAAATGCCAACCTGCTAAAGCTGCTAAAACTCCAGACCACCTTTCAGTCGCGTGCACTTCTTGCAAACTGTGCATAATTTCCCATCACTCCGTTCAAAGCCAAAACCAAGTATCTATCCAAATTTACTGAGAAATCTTGTTTTATTCTTGAACCTTGACTCAACTGCTTCAAATTACTAAGTAATTTAGTAAGATAGTTTCCTAGTGACTCCAAAATACTCTAAATTAGACCAGTTTTCACCAATTTCACTGAAAACCCTTCACCCCCATCCTTGAATCCACAAGAACCAAGGATGGTTGCTCCCATTTCATTAAACGTCTTGCCAATTTCTACTCCCCACAGGGATTTAGACCATCTCCCATTGGAAGATAAATATTTTCAAATTAAAGATACCTCTATCCAAAAATCCCCTTTGAAACTATACTACAGGTACAAAGACTAGTACCTGAACCATGCAGACTATATAGGACTTTGGGAATCAGGTTTACCCAAGTTCCAATTCCTAGAGTTCATATCTTCCCAGAGATTATCCGTTACTGCCATATGAACAATAGTCCCAACCAAAGGGCGGTGATGACCCCTGACCAGTCTGTATTATTTACCATCACTATTGAGTCCATAAATGAAATGTTGCAGTTACAACTAGGCTAAAACTTGACCCCTCTTTCTGTTGGAGATTTTCTTAATAGATTCTCTACACTCACCTCAATCAAACTTGCTTGGTTATACCAGGCCTTCACTAGGGAAGACCAATGCATTCCAAAGGACCCTCCCCCTTACATGTGGACTATATTCTTTGATCTTGGCCGAGACATCATAGAAATGATATCCAGTGAATTTGTTGATGAAATTATTATAGCCTTTATGTCCATCTACTCTCCTGGGTAGCCCCCAACCATCATGTTTGACTATGCTAAGTTCATTGCTGATAAAATGCATGATAAATTCATGAGTATGGATAATGAGAGAGTGTTCAAATATTCTTCAATTTTATATCATCTTTTCTTGTATTATCAAGCTGACAAATTCCCAATCACACTCCAAAAGCTTGATACCAGAGGCAATCCTAGATACGTGTTCTTCTAGACTTCATTAATCAACCTACATGACTGTCAATATTCTTATATTGATTTCATAGATCTTTGTGTGCACCTAGTGGCAACTATGTTGTTAGGAAGCCCTCCCTCCAAAATTAGTGCATATATCAGGAGGGTCCTACAGTTGTCCAAACAATATAGAGTGGAAGATTGGTACTTATACCAAAACCACACTGAAATCAGAATATATGGATGTGAGTTGGCTCCCTAAAAATTTCCAAAATACCTCCCCATTAGATTGTTTTCTCTAGAGTACTATAGGAAAATTATTAATTCAAGTGAGGTGCATTTTGTGAAGACTGAGAAGAAAGCTCAACTTAGGATAAAAGATCAGCTTGGCCCATTTATATGTAGCAGTAGGGAAGCCGGAAAGGAAGCAGAAGAAATCCTCCAAAGGCTGAAACTAAAACAAACTTTTATCTAGAATTATGACCCTTTGAGTTTATTTGCAATAGGAGACAAAAGAACAAATTATCTCCTTATATCCACCATAGAATTCCTGAAATTGAATAGTATGCAAATCAGTTAGAATGGGTGGAAAAAACTTAGGTAGGTCGAGATAGCACAAAAGTTTATGTCAATAATGTATTGATTGATTTAGAAAGAAGACTTGATGAAGATTCATTTGTACAAGTGCCAAGAGAGTCCCAATCTCAAAGGGAATCATAGGGACACAATGGGAAAATAGCAAAAGAAGTACCTCAAGAGCAAGAACCATTAGAGCAGACAAAGGAATTAGAATAGCCAGAGATATCAGAAGAACTTGCTTAGCTAGAACATATCATGAGTAATCCACCTATTTTACAGAATCCTCTAAATGAGGAGATAAATTCTAAGAGAGATAGAGAGGAGGCCACTCCTTCTAGCAGACTTGTTGCCTCGACTTATGTCAAAAAGAAAAGGTTGAATCCATTTTTAGAATAGGAGTTTACTGAAGAAACAACAGGAACTACAGGTGTAGAAAGAGTAGAAATTAGGCATACCACTCCCTCAAGAGGTACACAAGAACCTTCCACCTCACAGGCTCAAATGCAAGAAAGACAACATAGAATGGAAGTATCGTCCATCAGGGCTCCTACTAGCCAGAGCCAAGAAATTAGAGAGAAATATAAAGAAATAAAGGCTATGAATGAAAGATTGAAGGCCCAAAGCTATGCACATTACCTAAAAATGGATCCTATTAATAAGACAAGGCTAATGTTAGCCTTTGATGTGAAAGAGGGTAAAATGCAGATGACTTTCATGAAGCCAACTATGCAGTAGCCCAGGGCAATTGCAGATTACTTGAAAATAGACTTTGAAGTATTGGAAAAGGATATCCATCTTATTGACCAAATAGAATTAGACAACCAGACTGGGGAAATGGTCTACTCCACCTTTACTAGCAAAGCAATTGCAGCTCACCAAATCCAAAATTCTCTGAATAACATATCAACATAGTTCCAGTTAGAGAAGGCCTCTTCCCAGGCCAAGGGTACAAGAATAAATTCCTTATAGGACATACTCATAGAACTGGGGCATGATCCCAAGGATGTGAAAGCTGCAAAAAAAATTATTAAAAAGAAAAATGATGACATAGCTGCACTGAAAATGTAGCTCAAAATCCCTCCTCTTCATCATCCTCAGACAGCTGAAGTATTGGAAACATACAAGGAGGAAGAGCTTATGGACTTAGTCCTTAAGCTGAATGAACAACTAAAAGAAACAGAGAAAGAGTTGGATAACTTGATACGGTATAAATAGAGTGAGCTGGCCACCACTCCTAAGACTGTAATTCCTACATTCTCTACAACAGTACCCTCGACATTGGTTGCTTCTTTAGCACCAACAGTTCCACCACCTACTACTCTGCCAGTTACAGGTACATCAACAAGAGCATGGACATCCACAGAAAAGACAATTGAATTGGTAAAATCCATGGAAGAAATGAGCATCTAGGCTACCGAGATTAAGAAGCTTAGAGAAAAAGTGTCAAGTTTGAAGACTGATTGCAAACTTGCACATATACAACAAAAGGAAGAAGTTCAGAAGAATCAAAGAATGGGAGAAAGAATAAATGTCCTTTAAAAGGACTTGACATTGCAACAACCACTTGGAGACATGAAGGAAATTCTTTGGGCCAACATCATTGACTCCATCAATGATGTTTGGCCTTCTATTCAAGTAATTTTTGAACAATTGAACTAGTAAAAGTGGCTACAGAAGCAATCCACAAGACAATGGAAGAGTTGGGAGATAAGATTGAAAAACCCGACCAATTGATAACAATTTTAACAACAGAAACAGGTATCAACTACATGAACTTGGCATAGAAGATAGAACAGGGACCATCATAGAAATAAAGAAGGTTCTCACTAAAAGGAACCTGATGCTCAATCTAGAGAAAAGATGTCAAAGCATCTAAGCTAATATTGACATATTTATGACAAAGTATGGTATTTAAAGGGAAAAGGGACTCCCTAGAACTATGGTAATCCATGCCAAGTTGATGAATGAGGAGGATTATATTGAAATACTAAACAAGCTAGCTAGCAACCAAGCTAGTACTTTAGGGGTAAAATCTTTGCCCAGTGGGAAGGTATTATATGATATTTTGGAAATTTTGTTTTTCATAGAGCATGAGGTAAAGCACTTGTTCATCAATAGGCTAAATTTTTCCAAGTGTATAGAAGCTTATGAGATATATAGAAATATGATAAGGATGAAATTACTTGAGGGTGAATGGTGGATGAAACTAACAGATTTATTATAAAGTTACTACAGTAAATCTATATGACAACCAGGTCGTCATGGGGTAGCTCAAGTGGCAGTGGCCATAGAAATGAAGTCTCACTGAATTGGAAGTCTTGGGTTCAAATCTTTGGCTACCCTTCCCCCATAGTGGGGTATGTAATGGACATGAAAATTGGAGAGTCATACCAAGCTTACAAAAAAAAAAAATCTATTTGATATCCAAATAAAACAGGTAAAACAGAGTCAAAGTGTAGCAGGTAAAGAGTATCAGTAGGTAGAAGACATAAAGTAATTCCAGCACATAAGTACCAAGCAACTGAAAGATCCAAATCTGAATTACAACGGCCAACACAGTCATAATAAAAGGGATAGCAAGAAGGCAGTTCTCCATCTATCTCTATCTTAATGTTGAAGATATTATTGGTTTCCTAGAATAATTCTCATATTGTTATGAGATATTTTGTATCAATTTTTGTATAAATACTTCATATTTTGAAGTAATGAGCGTGGATTAAAATACATTTCTGTAGACATTTTATATCGAGTTAAGGAGCTATTTTATTCAAGACTGGATGATTTTGCTGGATTATGAAATAAAGTTAAGGACATTTCACTAGATTCTTGTGCACAATTGGAACCAAATAAGTATTATCTCTTCATGTTTAAATATTGTTTTCCTGTCATGTTATAAATATTCATGTGTCTCTTATGAAATATGAAAAGTAAACAAGGAATGATATCTCAGAATTAGCTTAAATGCTCTCTGTTTTAACTATTTACTTTCTATATGTGTTTTGCTAAACTATCTTGGTCTGGGAATTCTTAATTGCTCCCTTCTATAGTTTTCCCCCCTTTGGTCCATAGTAAAGGATTCTTAGTTGCCCTTTGCTACTGATCATCCTTATTTTCTTCATCTTAATCCCGATTGAGGATTCTTCATTGCCCTTCGCTACTGATCATCCTTATTTTCTTCATCTTAATCCCGATTGAGGATTCTTCATTGCCCTTTGCTCTGGTTATTTGAACCTGCAGATTTTATTTTTGTTGTGCTAACCTACCCTGTGAACTCTTACTTTAGTGATTGATCAAATCCAGTTAAGCCACTCTTTGATTGACTCCATAGCCCAATGGCCTGAATACTTGTTCTACCCATTTTTTTTCTTAATTCCACCACCCAATCAAAACAAAAACATCATGAAAACTAAGAACTTGCCTAAAATCCCATAAAAAATAAAGTTAAACTATAAAGAGAGAGCCCTCTCGAGACTTAGGTTAGCTAGAACCTCAGTCTAAAATATTAGGTTTGTGGTAACCTCAGACTATTCCTTCTTTGATAGCTTCTAGGGAAGACATATGAGTGATAAGATAGTGGCGACCATACTGGGGACTCAATCCTCCAGTCTTAATAAACCTTTGAGAAATTCAAATTTTTATTTCTAAGCCTCTTCAAGGGTTTATTAGAAGTTATTTCAAAAATTCATAAAAAAGAAATATAATTAGAAAAAGCTCTAAATCTGGCTTTAGGGATAACTCACTATACCAGGGCCAGCCTTGATCCAAATCCTCCCCATGTATTTGACAATCCCAACCTTATTATGAGAATAATCAAAAGGCAAGAAAGTTCAGTAAGCCCAAGACCTTTATTTAGATCTAATTCCTACCCTAGTGAGTGGTTATTCATACACCATTCCTTATTTATAACCAAGTCTGAGAGTGGACTTGAGGACACAGTTCTAGATCTAGAATTTATAGCAGAACTTGAAGTCCAAAGGGCAAACTTGTCAATTGATTAGTACCTTCTGAATTCCCCTCAGTCATCCCTTACCACTAATAGAATCCCTAAACTTTCTGAAACTACTTCAACTTCTTTTAGCTCACCATAATTTCCCCACACTTCTGAAGTTTCATTCCTCATCTCCATTCATACCTTCACTTCCCCATCAGCCTATCACTACCCTTCAAATACCCATTACCTCTATTACTATAAATCCCCCTGTTGTCCCAAATCCTCTTGTTACCCCAACTCCTATTCTCAATCTTGTTTAACTTAGAGCTATGGCACTCAGATATGCCCTTCTTATGATGCTTGCCCCTCAAGGAGCCTTACCAACAAATTATCAGAGTAAAATTGTCTTATTCAATGGCACTGGGTCTTACACAATGCAACAACATGCAAAGAAAATGACAAATTATTTTGAACTGCATGAAATTGACATAGGAGATGTCCAAATGAGAATTCTTGCCCAAACTCTAGCTGGAGAAGTGAGAACATGGTTTAGATATTTGCCTCCTAATAGTATAGATAGTTTAGAACTTTTTTACCAACAATTTTTACATAGGTGGGAGAAGAAAAAGAACCCGTTTCAAATTCTTTCTAAATGTGAAAACCTCAAGAGGGGACCAAACGAAACCATTCAGGACTACTGTACTAGGTTTAACATTGTATATAATGCAATACCACTTGACCTTAGACCTCCACCTAGCTTAGCCCTGATTAATTTTCCAAATGGATTTGACATAGATATGACTTTTCAACTTAGATAAAGGAATCCGGCTACACTAGAAGATATGAAAATTGTTGTAGTTATTGTAGAAGCTAATGTGCTATCCAAAAGAGCTAGGATTAGAAATGAAAGAAGAACACCCCTGACAGATGAAACTTCACTGTTTGATAAACAATGGATGCTTTAGCTAAAGGAATGGAAAAATTGATGGAAGGAATAGAAAACATTGAAAGGAAGCCTCACTAGGATATCCAATAGGCACCTCCAGTGAGGAATCCAAATTTTAGGAAGAACCAGAACCAAACACTAGTAAAAATGGGCCTGATAAAAACATTAGACCTCCTTTCCAAGAGAATTATGTTGAAACTTCCCATCAAGAAGACCTTGAGCTAGACACCCAAATCAACTTAATGGGACTAGATGATGAAGAAACTGTCTTTCTAACTCAGGATGATCAGGAATCATAGATGCTTCAATAGTTACTGACCCAAACTGCAGAATCTTTCAATTACAAGCAAGGGAATGACTTTGCTATCTTCGAAGTGCATAAACAGTACAATTTGAGGAGCAAAAAGAATACTAATGTTCCAGATCGAAACAAGAAAGCAGTACCTAATCAGCCTAAGAAAGTAAAAGCTACAAAACAAAATCCTTCAGTTATAAAAACTCTACAAATCCTTTCTAGATCAAATCAGAACCCTCCCAGTCCCACCTTTGAAGATGTAATCAATGACCAACCTTCTAATGAGCAACCTTCCACTTTAGTTCCCCTCAATGAAACAGTGGAACAATCTCCAGAAATTATTTTAGAAAATTTGATTAAAAAGACTCCAAACGCTAAAAAAGAAGAACAAACTACTCTGAACCCTGTTGTTAAGATTTCAAATGTTCAAACAGACAAATCCCCTTTGCCTTTCAATTTGGGAGCAGAGGTGGCCAAACTTAAAATCTCAGTCCCTTTAACAGAACTAGTTAGACATGAAACTTATAGATCTCAAATAAGAAAATATTTAAACTTCATTGAAAATGAAGACTCTGTTAACCTATTTAATGATTAACTTGAGTTAATTTTTAGTCCTAGTGTTAATGGAAAACTAGTGGAAGGAGGGATACCACCCTTCAACAATAGCCTTAACATCCACGATAAAATCCTACATAATGCCATGCTTGTTGGCATTATGGCATAGGTTTGGGGCTATGGCACAGGTGTTGTCCTTGATGGCAACTTTCTTTGGTAACAGAACTCAGTTCAGGCACTCAGAAAATAGAAAAAGACATATACGCAGGTTCATCTAGACGAAGGCGCGTATACACGCGGGTTATGCATTACAAAAGCGCGTATATGTTGGTGATCATTCTTTTGGTCCATGGCAGTTAGATCTTGGAACTTGAACCTATGTTTTGGACCATGGTGTCTCATCAAATGTGTCGATCCCTAGTTTTGGATTCATGGTATTGAAATGTTATGGTTTTGGACCATGGTATTGGGGAAGGCCTAAGACTATAAAAGAGGAAGGAGATCTTGTGACAAATTACCATCTGAATTATCATTGAAGATCTGATAAAGTGCTAGAGCTGGCATATTGGGTGGTGATGCAGATCTGGATCCGAAGGAAGGAGGAACCTTAGCGCAAAAGGAAGGATAAGGTCTATTCATGGGTCATAATCTTCAAGCCTAAATAATATCTTTGTATGATTTTGATCTGCTGGATGTGGTGCTTGTCTGATCTATAAGTATGATAATCTGGGTTAGTTAGTGATTGAATATCTGGAAGAGTGTGTTGTCTTTTATAGATCTGTATGCAGGTTCCGTGAAGCGAAGGTGCGTATACACGCAGTTTAGGGGAAGTAAAGGCACGTATACACCGGTTGTTCCATACGCAGATGCGTATGCACGCAAGTTGCAGACTATTGAAATTGCACACATGCTTTAAGATGTGATCTAGCTGTTTCTGCTTATTGCTGCTGTGTTCTGGGTTCAGTTGTGTGGTTTCTGGTACTGTGTTTAGGTACAGCTGGCAGAGAAGTATCTACTTGATTTCAGATCTAGTTGGTGAAAAGGAGTTTGGTTGAAGAAGAATTTCTTGATGATCGTTTGATGTTCATGGATCCAGTCTGAAAATTGATGAAACGTGGTCCCT
>APFE031102863.1:3426-40188 GCA_000404065.3 Pinus taeda | reverse complement strand
ACATGTTTTTGGACGTGATGGTTTTTGGTCCATGGTATTGGATGCGATGGTTTTCAATCCATGGTATTGGATGCTTCGATATGTATAAATATGTATTATAACATTGAAAGGAACATAATGAAAAATCAAGCTGGTAGTCCCGCTTTTGGTATCTAGGGGAAAATCTCTGTGTATATGTGTTTTATGTGTTATGTTCTTGCATTGCTTATTTTCTATGTTTTAGAATTTGAATGCACGTAATTTCTATACGGGGTGAAAACCTACATGTTCTTACTGCACATGGTTACTATCTAATGTTTAATATAGTACTGATCCACTGATTAAAGATCAACATATGATGAATTAATTGAATCATAAGTTCACTAGATATATGTTGGTTTCCTTAAGAACATTTGCGTGCACATGCGAGTTCCCTTCTCTGCTGTAGTGTATATAAATTTGATTATGGAAATGAAAAAGTTATTGATTTGTTAATATTGGTTTACCCCCCCTCTTAGTATTATTTCCAACAATTGGTATCACAGCAGGTCCTTTGGCAGAAGCTTGATCTCTTGAAGGAGATCCGTAGAAACAATGGGAAAGAAGATAAAGAAGAAAGCACCTCAAAAGAAGAAGGCATCTCAAAGGAACTGTGACAGTGGGAGAGACGATTGGGGATTATGTGGAAGCAACTCTTCAAATTCAGAATCGCCTCAAAATGAAGATGAAAAAGAAAAATAATCATCATGTATGAATTTGTTGTCCTATGGTTATACATTTCTCTATTCATTTGAAGATAATGAAAGTGACAGCAAAACAACTGAATTTGCTCTTATGGGTGAAAGAGAAAGAAATCAAAAAGAGGAAGAATTTAAAAGGCCCACAGACACAATTAGAGATCAAAAAGATCTAATTAATAAAAGGGAATGTGCCTACAAAGAAGAAGTCACCAGGTTAAAAGCCCAATTGGAGAAAGAAAACAAAATAAAGCAGCAGTACAAAGAAAAGGATGATCAAAGTCAAAGGCTGCAGGATGAAGTGACATCATTGAGAAATGAAGTGAATGAAAAGGACACAACAACCAAGGAACTTATGAAGAGAACCAGCTACTGTGAAGGTCTTGAAGCTATGGTCATTTCTCTAAAAGAAGATCTCAAAAATTCAAATAAGAATAATGAAGAACTACTCCAAGCATTTGAAGAACAAGAAAATGAATTTCTTGAATTAAGACAACAAGTGGAAGATGGAAGAAAAGTTGAAGAAACCATGAAAAAGCAGTATCTTGAAAAGGAAGAACAATATCAGGTTGAGGTAAATATCCTAAAAGGTAAATTAGAAGAAAAGAATAAAATTTTATGATTTCTAGATAGTACTAAGATTTTGGATGATATTCTTAGTAGTTAAAGGTCTCCTGCCATCAAATCTGGTCTTGGTTTTCATGAAACTATTGAAGGTGAATCTAGTTCACAAGATGAGGTAGGGAACTTTAAATTTGAAATTCTCAACAAGGAGATAAGAGGTCAACCCCATCAACAACCAAGGAAAGAAAGACTTCAAATAAAATCATTTACACCTAGCTATGGAAGTGATAATCATTTCTTTCCTCTGATGTATGATGTTGAATGTTTTGTATGTCATAATTTTGGACATGTTGCAAAAAGATGCAGAAGTAGAATGGTTCAATCTAATAATCGTCACACAGAAAGATCATTAGCTTCAAGGTACTTTAAGGGATATTGTTTTTCTTGCAATATGTTTGGTCACAAAGCCATTCACTTATTTAGAAGGAATATGAAACATATAAGATGTTATGCTTGTAACAAGTTTGGGCATATATCAAAAGAATGCAGGAGAAAAATTTGGCCAACATACCAAAAGGAGCAAACATCATCACACTTCAAGGTATGGACGAAAAAGGAAGTACAACCAGAAATATGTGGCATAGCTCAGTGTATAGACAGAATATACTCAAGAGATATTAAGAGTATGAAATTTTAGTATCCAAATTCTGATACACAGTTATCATGAAGACAAGTCATGTATATACATGAATTCAAAGCTACATAGTCACGTTTATGTTGGTTTGATGAAGAAGTTGTGGGATAGACTCAGGAAAAGGGGTCTAATATGGTTCAGTCAATTATCAATTATATTTTCTGTTCTCATTGATGATGATTATAGTCTGTTGATGATATGTAGAAGTGATTTTGACCCTCATAAGTTGTTGATGACTTGATATATAACTAGTTGATGATGATGCCTTGATGATCTTTATTGATATATGAAATGATCGAATCTGACAGTAAATAGTTGGCACAGGTTCAGGGGGAGAATATGCTATGCTTCTAATAATGCATTGTTGGCATTATGTTTAGAAGTCTTTGGTACTTATGTTTCCGAAGTTTTTAAATGATACATCATGATATGCTGTAGTCATGAGTTGCATATGATGAAATATCAGATGATACTTATATTACTTGAGCCACCTAGTTGTTTTGCAGATCAGATTTATGGATGATTGTGGATAATGTTTTTGATGATACATACAGTACATATGATATGTTTCTTACAGGACAAGAGAAGTACAAAGCTTGAGTTATTTGATGATGAGTCACTCTGTTACACTGAAATTTGTCACCATGACTATCTGCAGTTAATATGGCTCCATCAATAGTCATATTATCCTCCTTGTCAAGACTTATACCTCTGCTCTCCATCTCAAACTTCAAAAAAGAGAGAAAGTCATTAAAAATCATGTTTATCTCTGGGTACGCAGGTTCTCTCTACCTTGCCTGCGTGTACGCATCCCAAGCTCATTGTACCTGCGTACTTGTACGCTCTGTAAGTTAAGGGATGGTTGCGTACTCCTGTAAAGGTCAAAAGGCGCGAGTTTCATCTTAAAAAAGTTACTTGTGGTCACTTCTAGAGCTTTCTAGAAGAGTGTTTGACGTGTATTGAGCGCCTCCAGATGGTTCATGCATCCCTATGATAGAGAACTTATCCGATCAAGAGAGGAGCTACCCCATCCAAAAGAGGGAGTATCCCATTGATGTTGGACCTGAATAACTTCCTCTAGAACACTATAAATACAGGCATTGGGCCAGAGGAGGGGAGGTTGAAAAGATGAACATTCCAAAGGGTAAATGCTGCTGGAATTAGGACTTCCATTGTAAACTTGTGAGGAGAGATTATCATCCTTTCTTGTTTCATCTGGAAGTGGGTGAGCTTGTCAAAGTAGAGGAAATCTCTTGCTGGACCCTGGGAGGAGCTTGCACAACACCAAGGCTCAGGTTGTGATGGTTTCTTTTGTTTCCTTAATACAAATAAGTCCATTCTGCTCAATGATTTGTTGTTAATCAATTGTTTCATATACTCCTTGGTCTATATGTTGAATATGTTTTGTTTTATGGAATATTCAGGTGTTATGTAATCGTTTGATTGTTAGTGTATGCAGGTTTCGAAGTGAAGGAGGAGCTCATCTGGATCGACGAGGCTAGACTGCTACAACAAGCGTTGGACTTTAGGTAGGATCAAAAAACACTTGGTTTCTCATAGGATAATGCATGTTTAGAGAAGGATTGCTCTTAATTGTCATGTTTGTCACTAGAGAGTCTTAGGCTCCTAGGGAGGTTAGTTTTGTCAGCAAAAATAACTCTTTCCGCATGACACACTCATTTCTTTTATGTTGATGTCATCATGCCTTCAAAAATGCATAAAGTTCATATGGTGCAGTTATGATGCAGGATTCCTACAGTTCTTGGCTCTCACATGGTTAAGGATTGCTACTGTTGATGGTATCAAGAAATTTTGACAAATGAATATGATCTCATGGTTTTCTAGATACATATTACTGGATACACATTATGATTAGATACATGGATGATTACTTAAGTTTCATATTTGATAGATATTTTTGGTTAGCCAAGAGAATGGTGTTGTTACAAGTTTCATATCCATTTGGAGACATGGCTTACTTAGTCACATAATGATGATGACTTCTTACTTTATGATAGGCTTGATACTCACATATGTTGATTATCATGGTTGATGCTTATCAGATGTTGGATGTTTCCAAGTGATGTTACATGGTTGATATATTCAGGATTCTTGTGGAAATATCATGCAGTTCTTGATGATGATGCTATGATCATAGATGATGAATATGATATGATGTGAATGATTTTGTGTTACTACTTGGAGATATGACATATAAGGTTATGATAAGGCTCCTTCTACTAATGAAACAAGGAAAGTTGATCTTGATGAGATCAAGAGGATGAGTTGATATCTATATGCAACATACTTTGTCACTGGTTGATGATATTTACATGGTCATATCTTGGGAACTAATGATGGACATATACAGGTTGTTGGTCTGGATATTGCTGACAAATGCTTGTGGTGCAGATCATACATGGTGTATGATAATTGATGACTATCATGGTATTTTTTATATCTTTGGTCTCTGTTATAAATATCATTCGATATAAAGGCCATATAAAGACCCATGATGTAATATGTCTCTATCTGTCCTAGTCTTTTAGCAAAGTCCCTCTTGGTAATATGATGTAATTTGTACCCCCACTATGCATGGGAAGGATGATGTAGTAATTACTATATTTCAGCGATGTATAATCCATTGGTATCTCCCCACTTGGCTGTGTAGATGAGTCAAATTTCGTATATCCCCACTTGATTGGGAGATTGATGTATGTATGAGTGATTGGTGATAGGAAGGTCATACTCACATAGTTGAGTTATAGAGTCATGTTATTCTTTTGGAAAATATTTTTGCAGACTCTGCATGTGCTCAAGGGGAGCATGGATGGTATAATGCATCTCATCATGTAGAAAGGGGGAGTTTAATCATAAAATTCAGCATGTTCCTAGGGGGAGCATGATCAATGTTCATATTCAGCTATTTAGATATGAAAGTCATCATTTTGGTCAGCTCTTTACCCTTGATATCAAAGGGGAAGAATAACTTGGCCCACCCTTTACCCTTGATGTCAAAGGGGGAGAGTATTTTGGTGTTGCTTTTTATCTCTAATAGTTTCTACAGCTTACAGTAATCAACACCAACATTGTTGCCATCAATTCCAAAGGGGGAGATTGCTGGCATTGTGATGCATGTGTTGTACTTGATGGAAACCCACTTGTAGCAGAACAACTCACTTGTATATGGTAACTAGATGAATCTATAGAAGAGATACCAGAGGTGACAAAATGCATGGAAGTTGTGTATAAAGATGTGACAAAATGCAAGGCGGTTCAAAGGAATAATGTCAGAAGTAATATGGAAAATCACATTATAACAAGTCTATTCAAAGGGAACAAAGTAATGGTATAAAAGAATAGGATGAAGGAACAAAGGATTAAGATCAAAATCAAGAAATTGAATAAAGAGAGTAGTTTAAGAAGTATACGGGGTTCACTTTGTCCAAGCAGCATATACACGTGAGTCAACAGAACAAAAGAAGCATATACGTATACATGCACTTTCACAGAAGGAAAAGCGTGTATCAAGGTTTTGGTCCAAGGTTTTGGTCCGAGGTATTTGGTCCGAGGTATTGGTCCGAGGTATTTGGTCCAAGAATTGGTCCTAAGTGGTTTTGGTCCAAGGTATTGAGAATGGCCTAAAACTATATAAGGAGGAGAAGATCATTAGGCCAAAGGTGTGCAAGTATTGAATATCTTATGAAGTGTTAGATCCAATATGCAGGTTATGGGCTTCTGATGCTTTTCTTGATCTGAACTAAGGATGCACTTATGTGGTTGATGATGGATGAGATCTAATGATGGATCAAGATCATAATGACTTATCATTATGTGATCTGACAATGGATAGGATATATTTGATTGCTAACGCAGATTTTATCCTTTATATATGATGATCTCGGTATGTCTGAAGTTTGGAATTGCATCGAAGTTATAAGTAAGTATTTGCAGATATATACATTGGTTGGGTTGGGTAAAGGTGCGTATACACACTGGTTCGGCTCTTCCAAGTAGCGTGTGAAAAAGAAAACCTTGATGTTGAGGGATGACTGATCCATTAGATCAATACTATTGTTCTGTCGTTGTATTACTGTTGCTTTTCAATGATGTCTTCTTAGATCTAAAAGTAGAACTGAACGTACAAGGAAATTGAGTCTGATTGATTGATTGATTGAGAAGCAAGGGTGATCCTTGTTGCTATATGTTTAGAAATCTATAATATGATAGTAGATCTTCAGAATGTCACTGATTGGTACAGTTTGAGTTTCATAAGTTTTATTATTCATTATCTTTAGATATATACGCAGGTTGGGCTAAACGAAGTAGTGTATAAATGCAAGTTTGTTCATTAAAGGAGTGTATACATTATGACACATGACTTTTGAGGTTATAATTAGTTCTGGTTGTTGATGCAGTGTTATGGGTTCATATCTGTGTACTGGTTACAGTGATTTGTTTGTTCCAGTTGAATGGTTGAATTTGATTAAGTTTGAATGAATGGTTGATTTAGTTGTGTCATAGGTTCAATGATTGTTTGATTTAGTTGTGTCAGAGGTTCAGAGGTTTCAGTGATTAATTGTTTTAGTTATATCAAATATTGATGATTAGGTTTCAATTATATCAGGGATTGATGATTAGGTTTCAGTTATATCAGAGATTGATTGGGTTTTAGTGATTAGTTGATGTAGATGTATTTGATGGTTTTGTTACAATGGTGATTGATTATAAGCTTCAATGTTACTAATGGGTCCAGTATAAAAATTTGATGAAACGAGGCCTTCAGATTGTGGTGATGTGTTCCAGGAGTATCCAATCTGAAAATTTATGGAATGTGGTCCTTGGAGGAAGAGAGAAGGTCGTAGCCTTCTATAGGCCACTACCTATGTACTGGTAAACATATCAACTAGTACAAGAGCCAGGGGGTTGGAGCTCCCTTCTAGTAGCAGCTGGAAAAAAAAGTGAAGGTTGGAGCCTTCTGTAGGTTGGCACCTACGTACTAGTAAATGGTTTGGATAGTACAAGAGCTAGGGGGTTGTAGCTCCCTTCTAGTAGAAGTTGGAGAATGAGAGAAGGTTGTAGCCTTTTGCAGGTGGGTGCCTATGTACTGGTATGAGTCTGCCATAGTACAAGATTGTAAATAGATTTTCTTATTATTAAAAGAAGACAGAGATGACAATAGTAGGTGGTTTTCACCCACATTGGGTTTCCACCTTAAATCTTGTTTTTCATATGTGTTGCTTATGTGTGATGGTTTATTCTGTTATTACTACACATGGTTATTGTTTCATGTTTAATAAAGTATTGATGCATCAATTAAATATCAACATATGATGAATTAACTAAATCATAAGTTCACGGGATATACGATGGTTTCCTTAAGAATAATTGCGTGCACATGCGAGTTCCCTTCTCTGAAGTAGCATATATAAATCTAATTATGGAAATGAAAAAGTTATTGATTTTCAAATACTGATTCAACCACACCGGCCCCCCCCCCTCTTAGTATTATTTTGAACATAGGAGTGGTATCTGAACACCTTGATCTAATTTCATGAATGAGGGTGACATGAGTAGAACCTAACCTACTTTTCATATAGCATTGTCACCTCTAAGTTTGTATAATCCTTGGGTTGATAATTTAATTTTGGAAGCCCTTGAGAGTTGCAACATCCTTAGCACAATTCTAGGGCTCATCACCTTCCCCTTCCTTGAGGCTCCAAATTGTATTGCTCATTTTACCTCCTTTTTTTGAGAAATCCTTAGGGGAACATAGTCAAGGTTTTTATTAGATTGTTTTCTCTTTCTTTGACACTTTATTATGATATTTCTTATTACTTCTTCATTCCAATTATTATATTCTTATGATCAAGAAAAATACCAAACAATGAAGATCACAAGCACAAAAAGAAGAACACAATATGTAGGTACTCAGCCAGGGAAAAACCCCTCATTAAGAAAAAACCCCATAAATTGTCTTCTCTTCTTGAAGAATCAAATCAAATGAGACAACAAAGACATCTAGACCAAGTCAAACCACCTTCTAGTTGTAACACGTCATGCCACATTTACCCACTTTTACAATCCCTCCCAGGTAAATGTGAATTGAAATGCCACTATGACATGACCTAACCTCCAAGTTCTAGTTATGGAAGTGGGCTTGACAACATGACACCTTTATTGATAACCCTCAGAGACCACAAACCACTCAGAAGGATGCAACCTACCCTAGGTTGTCAATGCTTTAGTTGGAACCATTTTCACTGACCTAACATCCAAATCACACACAAAATAAGGAAAGAGTGTGGTTAGAGACCTCCAACCACACACATAGGTCTACTTCCATGGGGTTATATCCTAAATTCCCTTGTTCTGAGCCTGTGGTCCCGAGATATAAACCACTTTTCCAGGCTAGACTCTAGACCACTACCCATAACTTCCTGTAACTTTCTAGAATAATAATGTACATGATGGTAATTCCAAATATTCAAACTTGAAACTAAAACTTGACATAGACTACCTAGAACATGATAAAATTTTGTCAAACATATGGTAAACATGTAAGCTACAGGTCATGAATGCATATATGAGTATAAATCTCTTAACTTCATCTGAAAATCACCAAGAAGTTCTAATTCCTTCTTAAGTAGTTGCAACAACACTAGTTATTCCATGCATTCATAAACCGTTCAATAACTCACCGATGCATTAAAAGAGCCATAGCTAGAGCACATCATAAAACCATGCTTATAACCAAGATATAACCAAAATATTAAAAATTCAAAACCAACCATCAAATAAACATAATAACAAGTATAAGTGCTCATAAATCATAATAGGAAAGTATCTCTTAGTTACTAATGCAAAAGCCAACCAAGCTAGGGACTTCCATGTACCATCCGACCATAGATTGAACTGAACCAAATATTTCTTTCATCAAATCACCCCTGTGCCATATTCCAAGCATGAATGTGGGATTTCATGGGATAAACCAATACATAAACAACTAAGGGAATCCAAAGGTTAAACCCCCTCCACACTTCAACTACCATGATCTCACCTAAACTGGCCTTGAGATCACAAAACCAAACCAATATTGGATGACTTAGAATTTCTTCACCATACCTTGAGGAATTATCCATCTCCACCCACCTATCGAGGGCTTCCTAGAGAAAACCATCTCCACCCACAACCCTTGGGAATTTTCCTAAGACTACCTCACCCAGTTCCAAAATGTTCCGACAATCCATAGCTCAACCAAGAAATGAGTCCCATCACTCCATGGATACCTAGGAAATGGAAAGGCAAGGATGAAACCACTGTCAAACTAGGAAAAACCCAAGCCAATGATAATAAATCAACCAAATAAGAAAATGCATGTAGCATGCATTCACACCTCAGGTAGGAAATCACAAATGCAACCTATTACCTACAAAATCCTCCTATTGAAGGTGTTGATCGAACCTTCTCCTTGCTTTCCTTTACTTTTCCTTTTCCTTCTTTGGCTTCCTTGCTTACTTTATCCTCTTGGATCTCTCTCTCTCTCTCTCTGAAACTAATTCCAAAGCCAAAAATGATGAAAGATATGAATTGGTTCTCTGATGCCTTTTTATTATTGATATCTCTATTTTCTTTATTTTCCTCTATTTTTCGTAGCGTGAAAATATGTGTCCCTCGACCTTCCTTTTCTTATATTTTCCTTTATTTTCATAAATAAATTCCAATTATTTCCTATTTACCTTTGCCAATTTCCATAGCCATAAATAAACTGAAAGTGATTCCCACTATAGTGTTTTCCCAACATTTATCTTGGAATACATTTCCCATGACCTTGGACTTATTTTTCTTTTATTAACCTTTATTACATGGAAATTTAACCCAGGGATGTTACAAACTGCTCCACCTTAGGGGAGCACTATCCTCGATGTTCAATGAAACCCATGACCCCCACACCACTGAAAAAAAAACATATTGCCTATGGAGCTTTATAAGATAACTATATATAGTATTTACAATGACATCCCACTGAAATCAAAACAAACATATCACTTATTGGAGCTTTATAACACAACTCATTGCAGTATCTAAAACAACATCCATATACATATACATATACCAAAAAATCATTTTCTTGAACCATCAAATAATTAAGGATATAAATCTTGCATATGATAAATCATCTCCCATGGAGCTTCATCTAGCCCAAAGTGCTTCGACTGCACCTTAACTTGCTCAATTTCTCTATTCTAGAGCATGAGCTATTTTTGTTGCAATATGCATTATGGTTCTATTTGGAATTTCCCTCTGGTTCCACCTGCAATACATACTAGTTAATCACATGATCATCATTTGGCACATATCACTTAAGCAATGAAACATGGAAAACATCATGGAATTTCATTGTTGACAGAAGTTCAATTTTGTAGGCCACTACTCCAATCCTCTCAAGGATCTCAAAAGGCCCACAATATTGAGGTGATAGCTTGGCACATGATCCAATCCTCAAGGATCTCGTCTTAGGATTGATGCGCAAGTACATATGCTCCCCAACTTGAAACTCCTAAAATGACCTATGCTAATTTGCATAAATCTTATGTCTATGTTATCAGGAAAACTAGTGTCCATTTAGAGCTGCTAGTCCCACTAAGATGGGTAGCTATCTTAGAAACAAACAAACTAATGTCACTTGTGTTTTCCTTTATGAGAGATATATGAGAAAGAAGCATAGAGTACCAACCTCAGTCTTTCGATTGGCTCCTTGCTTGTCTCCTTTCCCCTTTGACAGAACTTCGTCGCTCCTTCCTTACTTGTCCCTCTTCAAAAAACCCCTGTAGATTCAAAGTAGCATAATACCATCAAAGCATAGAGATCTATAACCATATACAATATAAGATCAGATGTATATTAACCATACAAATGTATATATCAATACAAGATTTAGAGATATACAAGAATATGGAGGAAAACTCAAACAACTTTATTGATAAAAGTAGTAGAAGAACGGATTACAACCCATTGGTTTGACCCAGCACCATCCTCCCGGCATGAAAGCCCTCTTCACCTCATCAAAATCTTAGATCACCCAACAATACAGTGTTGCACAGAGAAACCAACAACACTTCCTTACAAAATACAAAATTCCAGCCTTTGGATCTCTAGGATGAGGGATCCATATATAAATGTTTGCATGTGGGTGAGTCAGCTTTTGGGATTTTGATTAGTGTCCTCTCTTTGATAGTTCTTGGTTCCACTTGGAGATTCATGATCTCTTACTCATCCCTGGGCGAATTCAAAGAGGCAAGTGTCAAATGGGCAGTTTCTAGAAGATTCTCTTGGTTTCCACCTAGCCAACTGCCTCTGCCATTTGTCTTCTCTCACTCATCGTACCTTACAGAAGGGATTTTGAGTATGCATCGCACTTTTTGCATGTGGCAGGTGAGATGCATCACACCCTTAGCACTGAGCAGTGTGTATGGTCGAGTTTTGACTAGTTCTGAGTAGTTTTTCAAGGGGAACTTCTGGGAGATGATGTAATCAACTGACCTTGCTCTTTTAGGGTATGAAACAACACTTTTAGGGACTTAGAAGCCCTTGGTTTATGGACATATGTGATTTGGGTTGCAGTGCCCAAATATGTCTATAATAGTTTCCCCCTAAAGCATGAGGTCGTAAATCTTCAGATGTCGGGTGAAATGCTTTACCATGAGGATCCGAGGTTTTTCGAACTGGAAGGTGACCTGTAATAAGATACAATACAATACATTGTCTTCATAATATTTTCATGATCTAGTTGAGGCGGGTATTCCCATGTTCAGCTTTATAAATTCATTTTCATGTACATAGGACAGATAATCATCTGTGTGGCAAACTGATGATTCTGGTAGAGCCATCATCCTTTGGCTTGGATGATTATTTGTGCAGCAATGACGTACATTTGATGTTTTTATTTTCCTGAATGTATCGCAGCCGATGGATGAAACTAGATCCCGGGTCTTCAAAACGCGTTCAATCATCGCCCGAAGTACAAGTCGATCCATGTGAAAATATGTTCTGGTGTCGAACATGGAAAGACATCGCCTGATTACCAGCCAATGATGCAAGTTGTTAACAGGCATGAGAGGAATCACCGATAATGATAATGACCCTCAAGGTACTGCAGTACAATTCACGTGGTGTGAATACATGAGTCGATGTCGAACACCACGGAAAATCTTTCGGACGAAGGCCATTAATGTAAACCTGTCGCCGGAAGTGAGAAAATTTCCATTGAGGCTAAGCTTCAAAGTACTGAAAGGGTTGTTCCTAGGTCAACTTCTTGGATAATGAGCTGATATCAACAAGAAGTGACCCGTCATAGGAGGGAATTAATGAATCCCACATCTATGACATGGAACGAAGAAAATGATTTTTTGGAGGTGAAAACGATCTGATGATACAAGGTTCAAGGTGGCGGTCATGAATGAATGAAGCGTAAAGGTATTGCAGTGGATGAGACACAAGCTAGGTCGGTGAATTCTCTGAGCGACTTCTCTTGAACATATCAGTGACACTGAAATGGATTGGTAGCATTAACCCCAAAAATGGATGGTACGGTGGACCAATGGTGATATGACTGGTGAATAGAATAACCCAACCCGACTCGATCAGGGTGACGGAGTGAAAGTCTCATGTTCCAGAGTGACTTGCTACCAATAAAGTTTATTCAAGTTTTCTTCCCAATTTTTCCCCAGTCATTTCTAACCAGTACCTCTTTATTTTTGCCAAGCTTGAGGAGGATAACATATACTTGTTCTATAATTTGCCCTTCGGGCAAATCCGTCGGTATGTTTTAATGACCCTAGCGACAGTGAAACATGCCCTTGCCTACATGGACAAGTTTGTCGCTATTGTTTTAACAAGTTTAACGACAAAGATAACTCGGTCCTTTTTCAATTTTAGAGAGTCTGAAAAGGGATGGAAAGGAAACTCCAGTATTCCTTTTTCGTAATGTAATCCCTTAAGTCCGAAAAAGTTTAAAATAATACGAAAGGGATGACTTTTCGATAGTTTTAATGAGCCAAACAAGACAAACACTCGATATTTTTGTGTAATGATCCCTCAGGTCCAAAAAGTAAAATCTAGAGGAGAGATAGCACTTTCGATTACTTTAACGAGCTAGAGAGGCCAATTTCTTGGCAATATTTTCATATTTTATGAGTCAGATGAAAAGAGCTTAAAGGAGACTCATTTTTTGAGGAATGAGTGATATTTTCGGGTAGCAGCTGGTTCCAGGTAAGGTTTGGAACTTTTTCAATCATGAGAGTGTAAAGAAGGTGGCTAATAGGATCACTCGTCGCAGTTGTTCCTCAAAAGGGGTAAACAATCAAATGGAGGTGTATGATCGGCTAAAAAGAGTGGAGGTGATGGTAAGAACATGACCAAGGCTCAAAAGCTGATAATAATGTGATCGCAATGGTTATTTACTGGAGGTGGGTTCATTTTTTAATGAGCTTAAACTCTAGTGGAACATATTCTCATTGCTAGGTTTATTTTTTAACGAGCTTGAACTTTGTGTAAAACTGCTCATGCTAGTCGTATAATAAGGATGTCTCATCAATAAGTTCATTTTTTAGGAGCTTGCCCCATTCGAAAATTTGCTCCAGATCCTTTCATTATGTAAGCTAGGAATGACCATTCCTAAGTGTTTAAAGGGTTAAGAACCTACAAAGTAAGAAAATAAATGGTCACTTTTCACTTTCATGAAAAAAGGTTTGCATGCCCCTAGGTATAACGAAGTAGAGTTTCTAGGTTACCATTCAATTTGCAGACAAAACACTTCCTTAGCTCTGTCAGGAAAGGCCTACTTTCTCATGGAGGAATCTTTCTCCAGTCTGATCCATTTTCCAAAATAGATAGGATAGTTAGACTAGTCATATTCCTATGTGGAAATCTATCTTAGATCTAGGGTTTTCCTGCCGAAGTAGACCAGGGTGCATGCCTCCTGGGTTTCAATCACAATCACCGAATCACTCGTGCTCATTAGGTGGACGAACTGGAGATTGATGAGACATTCCTTGCACAAAAAGACCAGATAGGGATGGCAATTGACTATTAGCTATGTGTGAGTCAGGGAATGAAAGTTGGTTTACGAGCTGGACAACTCTGCCTTCATGCGCAAAACACATCACTCGAAAGAGTGAGGAAACAATAGCTCCCATGCTATAAATGTAGTCATGCCCAAGGAGTAGATTGTAATCTAAAGGTCCTTGGACTACAATTACATTTAGATGAATGGTGTTCCTTCTCAAAGTTATAGGAAAACTTGGAAGGATCCCTAACGGTCGACTGGTTCTTTTGTCGAAGCCTGTCAGATTTCACATCTCAAGTAAAAGCGATGGTGAGCCAAGCGCTTTCCATGTCTTTGAGGAAATGATACTCACAGAAGCCCCTTCATCTATGATAGTACCAACCATGATCATTATGTAAGATTGTACTATGATTCAGAATGGTACATTAGATGGTAGATGGGGGCTGCCTAGTAGATTCCAATTAAAGGAAATGACTAGATTGCTTGGATGTGGGACCAAATAAATGGCCGGATAAATCTGTGACGAACTTCCTTTCTGTGGTAAAGGAACGGGTAGATTTCCCCCATGTTCATCGATGTCTGTGTTTACGAAAAGAATTGGAATGGTGTCGTTCTCATTCTCTTGGGTGACGGTATCATCTGTCGAGTCGTAAAAAGGGTCTTTTTCACCTCTAATTACCTCACATTAGTTTGTCAATCCAGGAACGTTTTGTTATTTCAAAGAGTGTCTCAGTTTGAGGCTGTCATTTGTCAAAGTAATGCTAGTAGTATAGTGCTCAAAATACAAGAGTATACGGATGCTTAAAATAAGATCTACTTACAGTAAAGCATTCTAAAGTTGAAATCATGCATTCAAGAAGCTAAGCAATTTATCAGTTAAGGGTCTAGTAACAGTAACTCATCCCTTTATAAATTGATTTAACTAAACATAATCAAAGAACAAATCATCAATCTGGGGACTAGATAGCAAATGTCAACACCCACTACAGTTTCAGACCATTCTGCACACCAAAGTAGTGATAACGCAAATAATCAAGAAATGGAACAACAACTAGGAAATGGAACGGAAACTAGGAAATAGAACAACAACCAATTCTTTTGAACAACAACACCTTAATCTTCAGAAATAAATGCAACAACCGTATCTTATAGAAATCAAGTAGCACTCTTTATTCTAAGGGTAAATCGGACAGCACACGGAAATAGAACGACAACTGATTAGCAATGAGACATAGAACAGTACTCAAAGCCAAATGCAAGTGCACGATAAACCAATATAAGAACACACGACACACCTTAATATTGAGAAAAATAGTGATCTAATTCTGATACCACAAATATCAATCTTAGTTGTAAAGAATATGACTGTAATTCATAATGGAACAACAATGTCAGCTGAACAGCAACCGCAATCAAATGTAAACCATAGATGAATACAGCAATACCAACTTATGAATGTTACAGCACAGTTACTCTGTAGTTGAACAGAAACAGTATTCTGTAAAGAACAACAATGTTGTATCAACAATTAAAGGAACAACAATGCATTACAGAGTCAATACGATGTTTCTATCTCAGAGAATGATATTACTCATTCTAACATAAATCAAATATAACAGAGTTGTGATGTAAAATAACAAAACATATCGGATTACAGAACAAAGCTAATAATGAAAACCATGCACAAAGAAAAGGTAATAGTACAGGAGCAAGTGTTCCACTAGGGCCGGGCCCTTAGCCTCCAGGGATACATCACTTGAGATTATTCCAGGATCAAATATGAATCAGCAACCAGGTTTATATTAATGCATTAAAACAGAATTACAACAGATCACTTGTCAACGAGAGTCAATGATCAAAGTCTCAAATTCAAAAAGAGTTACATAGAAAAATGACAGCAGATTTTCCCCCCAAGCTAGTGGTGCTACCCCTTTTTATAAAAGCTAAGGCGGAGATATCAATGATGCAAAAATAGTTAAAGAAGCTATCCCTTAGGGTCCTTTGATCCTAAGGGATTCACCAAGCTGTCAATTCCCAGTTATCCATTTGCTTTCTTGCGCCGAGTTGATATCTCCATTTCCTTTCCCTTGCTGATATGGTTTAATTTGGATTGCCTTGTTTGCATGTGGTTCCCCACCAAAGGGACATCAGTTAACTTGGCCCTGTCTTTTTCTTTGGAATGACATTCTTTCATTTTTCCCTTTTCTTGCATAAGAAATGGCAATTATCAGTGTTTTTCATATTGCATATTAATGCTACATATTTTGTCATGATTTCTTATTATCTACCTAGTTCATGATGCAAAGGGGCTGTAAGTTTTAATGTAAAGATGCCAAAATAATCAACAAAAACATACCTTCTTTAGTACTCCACACACTCCCCTGCTTACCCTTTTCATGCCCTCATGAAAACATTGTAGTTGACATGTAAGGCAGTGAGAGAGTAGGCTGGAGATGGGATCTCATGTGGTGGTCTACAGCCATGATGCCTAACTAGGTATTCAAAAAGATGGCCTGTCTGACCCTCAGGCATCTCATACAGGGCTTGGTATCCAGGTGCAGGGTGCCAAAGAATCGAACTCTAGAACCTATATCCTAACCAAGATGGCCTTACTCTCAAGATAAATTCACCATAGAGGTTCAAGTGATCGGCGGCTAACTTAAAGTTCTCATAATTAAATGGTTCCCTGAGTTGGATATTCAAATTAGAGATCTGATATTGAAATTTAGCCGCATCAATGGAAAGGTATTTAATAGGGAAAAAATTTTCTATTCCCTGCAAATTGATTGCTGTATGAATGGGTCCTAATGGTTCAATCATGCCTAGAGCCCCCATGAGGTTCCTATGTTCCCTCCACAACTGTACTGGATTTCTAGGCTCAGCTCTTACCCATAAATTTAGTCCATTTTCTTGTCTTTGGAAGGCATTATAGGCTTTAAGCCATTTGATTTGATTAACTCCAAATGAAATAAATGCTTGCAATTGGATATCCCCAACAAAATGGCCGGGGTTCAGCTCTGTCACTTGGTCTAACACAAGGTTATGTAGATAGAATTCACACAATAATCTTTGAACCTTTACCCCATAGTGCTTACAAAAATTTATAAAATCATCAATGGTATTAATTTTTATAGGGGCGCCTGCTCTGACAGCCTTTATTTTCAATTGCAAATATTGTTCCATTAAAAACAAGGGATAATTCTTAGCAGGGGCTCTACATGCTAGGAAGTCAGTGTACAAAGAGTATAAGGTATCCATCTGCTTGATAACTATATTTAACCTATGTGTTACCTTTGTGACTTTTTATTCTTCCTTTCTCCATCCTTCAAAGGCTTGGATTTCGGATAGATTGACATTCCTTAGCTGTTGTTGTAATTCTTCATTCCTTTCTCGAGGAAATGTTTGTTATGTGAGTTTTTTTGCTGCTTGTTGAGCCTGCATCAAACCCTCTTGTAGGGTTACCATCCTCGTATCGTTGTCCCACATGGTAGTGGTGAGTGGGAGGTTCACTTGAATCTTCTTATTGTATCATCTCGTGTTTATGGTTCACATTTCTTCAGAGGGTTGTGCTTCTGCCTGTACTTCTTTGTCACGGGCTGATATATCATCTATTTGTACTTCAACATGGGTAACAGTTGAATGCTATTCCTTTTAGTTTTGAATGGTATACTGCTACTAAAAAAGGTTTTGAATGAAAAACTATTCTTCAACAAAGTTTTGAACGGAAAACTACTCCTTAACAGGATTTGGAACAACAAACTGCTTCTCAACTGCGTTTTGAATAGCAGGGTGGACTTGAGTCCTCCAAACCTTTTTCTTGAGGGGTCTTGCCGGAGTGGTTGCATGTTTCACCCCCGAAGTCCTTTTTACCCTCTTCCTCATTTTCAAAACCCTGATTTGTTGTCGAAGTTGAGCTATCACATTCAGTAATATTTGTTGTTCTTTCCGTAATCTTCTAATTTATTCTATTTCCTTAGAAGGAACAACTTTCTGTTTACTCGAGCCTGGATTATTGTTGCGGTCAATTCTCTGGTTTTCTTCTTGGGGTGCTCCTTCGTTGCTCTGTTCGGGTTACCCAGGAGTAACAACCCTAGCTGGTTCTGTTATTTCTTGGGTGACTTCTTTTTCCACCCCTTCTTCTTCCTGAATTTCTTCCAGTGTAGTCTAGCTAGGAACCGATTGTTCCTCCTCTGTACCACTTTTCTCTCCTGTCATACTTTCATCATGAACAGGCTGATTCTCTTTTTCTACTTCCTCGTCATGTAATCCTTTGGGTGCATTTTTATCCTGAGTAGAATGCTCTTTTGGTTCTTCTTCAACATGGAGGTCTGGCGAGCTGAGAGGTTGGGCATATTTGCCCATATTGGCCAGGATTTTGGCCAATTCATCTTCCTGCAATGGATTTTGCAAGGGGCTGTCTTCGCGCTGCTCTATTTCTTCCTCCTCCTGCCCAGGTTGCTCAGTCTCTTCCTCCATTTCTCCTTCCTCATTTTCTTCCAATCCTTTCTCATTCTCTTCTCCTTCTAATTGCGGGGGTTGCTCATCCCCTGAATCGTCTATCTCTACTGGTTGGCTAGTATCCCCTTGGGAATTTTCCAGCCTCTCTCTAATACGTGCCAATCTAACTAATTTCCTTCATTTCAATGGGTGATCTGGTGTACTGGTGGCATGCTTACGTTTTGGGGATGGCATAGTCAATCCCCCGTCTATCATGGCAATTAGCTCTTCCTAGCTGCTCTGTTGATGAGCGAGGCTATGGCTAACTATCAACCGTATCAGCCCATGGTGACTTACTATTGATTCTACATGTTGTGCCTTGTTCATGCTTTGGGAAACATCATGAAGTAATGAACTTAAAAATGCAGGTAAGTTTAAAGAGCATTTCTATTTTAATACAGCTAAAAGTTTAAGGTGTCATGGTCTTACCACATCTTTCCTGCCTTCACAGGTGATGTAGATCTAGATGAGCTTCGCCAATTCTACCCATGGCTCTCCCAATGCTGCTGGTAGAACTCCCTTTCCTTTGACTGTCAGGTTCTAGCCTTCATCCTGGAAGATTTTTATGATCTTTTGCAGTCTCTCCTTCTTTAATGTCCACGCAGGTCCAGTGGTTGGCAGTCCCGAGACCTCTGTGATTATGTCATCGGTGACTGCTATGTGTCTCCCCCTTACTGTGGAGTGATATTCTTGCAAATTCTGCAAGAATTTTATTGCTATTCTCGTTGGATTGTGCTTCTGTCAATACTTTTGGTAACAAGCGAGCTGCCTTCAGATAGCTAGTTCCCTAGCATTACAGATGACCTCCCTGAGCCAGTACGGTTTATGGTGCTATGCGGAACAAGGGACGTGACAAGGGTTTATGCAATTTGCGCATTTTGGACTTCCATGGCAGAACAAATAAGGATCCAGATTGCTTGCAGACCGCACATGTCTCCCATAATCTACAACAATTTCCAAAGCATGGCCGAGTTTAAAGCTGACATGCATCATGTGTACATCTCGGTGCGAAAGAACTTGAACCTATCATGGACCACACTTCCGTTCATTGCAACGGATGAAGCAATCTATGGGGTTTTGGAAAAATGGCCTCTCAAATGGCGTGCTCCAGACAAGGCCATCCTAGAACAACTCGCTGCTAAGCAGAAAAAGAAGGAACAACGGCAGTGGCTCCAGCATCTAGTAGAAACAGCATGAAAGGAACAACAGCTCACTTCGCAGCAAGCAGTTTCTCATACCCCGCCAGCCAAAGAGACTACGATAGCGCAAAATTAAACCAGAATAGGAGACAAACACTCAGGCTCCCAGGGAACAGGTCAAATGGTCACGTTAGGAGGACCCTCCAAGTGTCAAGAAAAATTCCAAAGTAACAAAGGTGTTGGAGAATGACTTTACAGCAAGCCCTGCATTGCCCGCTCTACTTATAGAACAAACAAATGTGTTGGGGGGAATCTGGAAGCAGTTGGAAACATTGTAGGCACAGTCTCTGGGAAAGGTTCACCTTGCCAACAATACAGGTATGACTGATCAAAAGATGGACGCACCAGCTTAGTGACTCGGGATGATTCACGATGATTGTGTTGGGGGACTGTTGGGTAGCGGAAGCCCCGCGCAACAGTTAAGGGGCGAAAAGCCAGAAATTTTGGGTAAAGTTAGGGTAAAGACTCCAATGAACGCGCATAATGTGAATTGTAATAGGTTGTGCAAAGGGTAGTCCCCCTGAAAATAATGTAAAGAAATATAAATAAAGTTGGCCCGTGCAGGGGCTGCGGGCCAGGAAAGGGTATAAATAGAGTGAGGCTCTATGGGGAGAAAGTAGTTGTTTTTGGAGAAGATGAAATGTAATGGGTACTTGAAGTAGGAGGATCAAAAGTGTCTGTAAGTCTGAGTCGGGGTTTAGGTAGGAGGTAGAGGCTCTGTAGCTATGTGCGCAAAGGCCTAGAAAGTCCGCCGCTGTGTGCGCAGACCGTTGCAGCTGAGTGCGCAGTGTAGATCTGGATGTATTGGTGAAAAATAATAATAAAGAAAAGTTCGCTTCCGTAATTTTGTATTATCACGCATCTATCTTTATGGTTTACCTTTCTATATTTGGTTAATGAAAATGTGATGAATGTATGTGAATCTAGGTTCATTTTGTGCACAAATAAATTATGTTGGTTAAATGTCTGCTTAAGGACCGTATTGAATAGTTTTGAATCATAATTTCTTCCTTCAAGTAGAATAGCGCGTGAATAAGAAATCACCCTGGATAAGTGCAAAGGTCAAGCAACGTGGAGTTATAGAACAGTGCGTGAACCCTCCAATACACATCTAGACATCCCTAGGGTGTGGAAACATGGTTCTAGCACCCTCCCCTGCTACCTCGGGTGAGACCTCAATCCATGCTCTGCGGGCTATTGCCGAAAGGGCCAGTAGCTGTGGGATTTGTTTGGCTAAATAATTCTTTTGAACATGGGTCATGTCCAAACAAGCCAACAAGGGAGCTACAACCACCTAGCTCTTGTACCAGTTGGTCTGTTTACTAGTACATAGGTGCCAACCTACAGAAGGCTCCACCCTTCACTCATTTTCCAGCTACTACTGGAAGGGATCTCCAACCCCCTGGCTCTTGTACTGGCTTATATGTTTACCAATACATAGGCGCTAGCCTACAGAAGGCTATGACCTTCTCTCTTCCTCCAGGGACCACGTTTTATAAATTTTCAGACTGGATACTCCTGGAACACATCACCACAATCTGAAGGCCTCGTTTCATCAAATTTTTATACTAGACCCATTAGTAACATTGAAGCTCAAAATCAATCACCACTGCAATACAACCATCAAATACATCTGCATCAACTAATCGTTGAAACCCAATCAATCTGATATAACTGAAACCCAATCATCAATCTCTGATATAACTAAAACAATCAATCACTGAAACCTCTAAACCTCTGACACAATTGAAGCAAACAATCACTGAAACTCTGACACAACTGAATCAACCATTCATTAAAACTTAATCAAATTCAACCATTCAACTGGAATAGACATATCACTATAACCAGTACATAGATCTGAACCTAGAACACTGCATCAACAACCAGAACTAACTATAACCTCAAAAGTCGTTTCAGTATGTATACTCTCCTTTAATGAAGAAAAATTGCATTTATACGCTACTTCCTTTAGCCCAACCTACGTATATCTCTAAATATACTGAATCATAAAACTTCTGAACCACAAACTATACCAATCAGTGACATTCTGAAGATCTACTGTCATATTACAGAGTTCTAAGCAGATAGCATTAAGGATAACCCTTCCTTCTAAATCAATCAACCAATCAAACTCAATTTCCTTATACATTCAGTTCTACTTTCATATCTAAGAAGACATCATTGACAAACAACAGTAATACAACAACAAAACAGTAGTATTGATCTGATAGATCAATCATCCCTAAACATCAAGCTTTTCTTTTGCATACGCTACTTGGAAGAGCCAAACCAGCGTGTATATGCACCTTCACCAAAGCGAACCAACATATAGATCTGCAAGTAATTACTTATAAGTTCACTTCAATTCTAGATTTCACGCATACCCAGATCATCATATATAAAGGATTAAATGTGTGTTAGCAATCAGATCTAGCCTATCCATTGTAAGACCACATAATGATAAGTCATTATGATCTTGATCCATCATTAGATCTCATCCATCATCAACCACATATGCGCATCCTTAGATCAAATCAAGAAAATCATTAGAAGCCCATAACCTACATATTTGATCTAACACTTCATAATATATTAAATACTTGCACACCTTTGGCCTAATGATCTTCTCCTCCTTATATAGTTTTATGCCTTTCTCAATACCTTGGACCAAAACCATTTAGGACCAATACCTTGGACCAAATACCTCGGACCAATACCTTGAACCAAATACCTCAAACCAATACCTTGGACCAAAACCTTCATACATGCTTTTCCTTTTGTGAAAGTGTGTGTATACGTATACGCTTCTTTTGTTATGTTAACTCATGTGTAATGCTGCTTGGACAAAGTGAACTAGCGTATACTTCTTAAACTACTCTCTTTCTTCAATTTCTTGATTCTTATTTGTAATCCTTTGTTCCTTCATCCTATTCTTTTGTACCATTACTTTGTTCCCTTTGAATAGACTTGTTATAATGTGATTTGCCATATTACTTCTGAAATGATTCCTTTGAAATGCCCTGCATTTTGTCACATCTGTAAACACAACTGCCATGCATTCTGTCACCTCTGATATCTCTTATGTACATTCATCTAGTTACCATATACAAGTGAGTTGTTCTACTACAAGTGGGTTGCCATCAAGTATAGCACAGGCATCATAAAGCCAACAATCCAACTAATTACAATGAAAACTTCTTATGAAAGAACAAATGAACATGATTATAACTACCTAGTTGAAATGACATTCATTAAATGTAAATGCTAGTTGAAATTGCATGGAAGGAAAAGGCTAGTCTATTTGCAGAAGTAATTCATTCTACTCTACTTGCACACTTAAGAAAATCAATAAACTGCTTTCATGCATCATTTGTCTACTCACACTTTAATGAAAATGAGGAATCCAATATTTAACATACCTATGAAGAAAAATACTAATTCTAACTATCCTTTTCTATATGATGGTTATAGTGAGGAAGGGATGAGGTTGGAGTGGTTGTATAGTCTTCCCTAATAATCAAATCATATTTTGAGGGCCATTATTCAACTTAAATACACCAAAGTCGAAGTATGGAGCAAAATTGGTTGAAGAAAACAATGCTACAAGTATGCTACAAGAGGTGTTGCAGGAAGTCATGTATTTCTACAGGAGGCCCTATTTTTCTACAGTAGGAGGGTCTTAGATATTTTTGAGGAAAGAAATGGTGACTTGAAGCCAGATGAATGTAGATAAAGGTAGGAGGTGGACGAAGGGTGTGGAAGCCCCTTATCCAAGCCTAGTACCCCTCAGAGGTCTAACCTGCACCAAAGTTGATGCTCACGGTGTCCCTCATTTACCTTAATAGAGTGGATTATGAGACAGAGTTTGGAAGCAAGGTGAGGTGCCTAGGAGGAATATGGAAAGGTCTAGGTGGATGTGGAAAGGTGTGCCCACCCCTAAAAATCAACACAGTTCCTACATCTAGTCAAATACATGCATCAACAATCATTATTTTAGAAAAGTAAATTAACATGGAAAAGATGAGTTGAATTTTATTGAATTCTACTCTAACCTACAACACAATTCCAATTTCCAAACTCATGTTGCTAAATCCTAAGTTCTAGAGATTAAACATGCAGAAAGATTGCAATTTGATACTTAAACATTTCCAAGAAATCATAAACAAATATTTTTGAGTTGTTATTGTAGATATTTCCAATCACTCTTCCCACAAGAGAGGTGATATTCAAGCTTGAAATTACAAGTTTTTATGATATAACATTTATTTAAATAGGGAAATAATTGCAATTCTTTGAACAAGAAAAAGAAAGAAATACAAGAGAGGGACTAAATCCTATGTGTTGGGCCCCAACCAAAGGGTTTTATCGCTCCAAAACCAACTCAGACACAAACCAATGATAAATTTCTTATTAATAGGAAATTATAATCACATACATCATATGAAAGATAAGAATAATTATGTCAAGCACTGGCCTCTAAGTAGCTACTCCTAGCTTCCACCACAATTCACATCCTAATGAGTTTTTCAGCTTGTTTATTTATATAAAATTAATTGAGGGGAAGATTCCTTGAAAGGAGGAATGCTCCACTCCAAAATATCAATATTTGTGGATCTGGTTCCCTTTGACCTTGTCATGCACTTATAGTTCCTCGACTACTAGTGAAATCAATTTTTTGGTGAGATCTCTATGATCTCAAGCTGAGTTAGGGAGTTAATGAGATAGATAAGCCCCGTATATTGTCTCTAGGTGTCTCCATCAAGCCCTTGCATGGTAAATATCTCCAAAAATGATTTTCTTTTACATATTAACCACATTAGGCTATACAACATGAAAAACACCCTTTATTCTTCCTACTAAGAATATTATGGAAAAAATGTAAATTAATATGAAAAATTGAGAGTTTTAAAGGTTGGAGGATAGCACAATGAACCTACAAATATACCTATTGATGGGCCTAATCATCACCCCTCTAATGAATGTGTTTCTCACCCTTTCAACAACTTAGTCATTGATGTGAAGTTCATGCATGGCCCTGGTGGCCACTTTGACATCCAAGGCATCTCAGATGGTGTACCTTACTATGGATAGAAACCCACAATTACATCTATGTCTATCCATTATTTGTGTCCTTCTGCCTAGTTCCTTCTCTCTTGTAGGCCCAACAATAAGGTAGGACTAAGTTTTAGTCCTATCCATTTGATCTTCAACCTTTGCATGATACTTTTGTATAATGAGGTTTTCTCCAAGGCATTCCTTAGTCTTTCTAGAGAGTGATACTCTCTGATTTGTAAACTATGAGGCAAGGCATGCAACCTTCTTTGAAAATCCTACAAACTTTATGTTCCCAACATCCTAAAGGTGTCCTTAAAATGCAGGATGGATTTTTCTTGCATGTCCATGTACCTAAGTGCTAAATCTAAATCAGAGGAGATGAGATTGTTGTTATTGATGATGGCCTTGAGCCTTATTAATTCTTCTCTGATGTATAAGGGCTCCCTTTATTCTTTTTCCATCGCCTTCTTTATTTCGTCATCTCTTGTTTCCACATGGATAAACCAAGAGCCTAATTACATAAGATGCATATATCCCAATATTGAGTTGGGGTCTCAAAAATTCATATTTCTTATAATCATATTATGCATGTAAAATCAGCTAGATTTTCCCTATCCTCAGTACTTTCCTTTTTGCAAAAATCAATTAATTGTGTGTATTCTCAAAAGATAAAGACCCGTACTGTGTGATCCAAGTAGCTCTAGAAACACTTGATGATAAAAGAGGGCATTTGAAATGCTCAAAACTAAAAGTTGTTGGATTTCAATGAAACTAGGGTCAAATTGAATATATCATCATAATCTTTCTAATGGTGCAAACGACACCTCAATTCAAGTTTGTGTTTGAAAGTTATGGCCAGTCAAAGTTTTGTTCAAACTAGGCCCATTGGCAGCCACTAACAAGGCAACAATTTGGCACTTATTAGCGATGGATTCCGACGTCCGGAACGGGTGAATTTTTCACCCCTTTAATTTTTTTGGTAAACCCAAAAGTCTAGTCGAAATGTTTTGACTAAGTTGTTCTTTCTAAAAAAAAAAAACTGGTAGTGGCCCCACCCTAGCTACTCCACTCATGGGTATATATATAATATTATATTTATATATATTTTGGGTGGGCGACCATAGTGACCACAGCCTCACAACCAAAAGCACTGAATTATTGGTGAGGAAGGGCTTCGACCCGCTTGGCCATAAGGTCGACCGAAAGGGTGCACTCCCCCCAAAAAAAAAAAAATGCAGCTAAAAAAACTCAAATACAAAAATATGACCATGTACCATACATGGGTCAATGGGGTTGGAACCCCCAACCACCCCGGTGTCGGTTTTGACCTCCACCAATAGCCCAAAAGGCTTCCTTGGTTAGTCCACCCAAAATTTTTAACAAATTTCCAAAACACCCATTCGCTCGAGGAACGGAGGATAGAGGATCGTGTGTGGAACTTGGAGGAGGAACTTTGCCCAAGGCAGGAACGATTTTTGAGGTAGAGCATATTGTGGCAAAATATTTCCTAGAATATTCCATGAAAAATTAGTGAGGAATCTAAATGACTCCCTGAAGGGAAAATTTTCGCAATGACATAATCATGCCAAGCTAATACTCAAATGAACCAAACTTTCATCAAGAGTCTGATGGCATGATTAGTATTTGGATTTGAGCAGTGGATCTTCAGTCAACTTTCATAGAGGAATCTGTTATCACAAAACCTTATCCTGATAGGCTGCTAACCAGGAAGACATTGAGTAACTATTTCAAACCAACTTTTGGCTGAGGCTTAGCCTCCTCAACCTGAGAGGGCTCTTTCACTAGGTTAAAGATTTTAATTAAAGATTAGATGGCTAACTCTATGAAAAATAAGTGAAGAAATATAATTGGTTGAACACAATCAATAAAAATTCATTAGGCTTATGGAGTCATAAAATGTTTCAGTATCACAACAAAATTAGCTTTACATAGAAGTTTGGGCATCAAGAGTTCAATATATCAATAACACATAAGAATATGTAGGAAACACAGTCTACAAATACATGAAGGAAGTTAGCCCATTGTCAATGAGTTCTAAGTAACATGCATTAATACCACTGTAAGTGAGGAAATGAGGACAACCATAAGACAATCAAACATTAAACTCTCTTCTGAACTCTGAGTAATAAAGCCAAATCACTATATTACATAAAAAACACAGTGTTTCACAATAACACAATATGAGTGTTCTTTTGAAAAATTTCCAACCCGGAGGCATTCCACCTCTTGTCTTATATAGAGTCATCATTAAAATCTTGGATTCCTTACTTAAACATGAGGGGAATTCGAATTTTCTTGACCTGACACCTATTCAAACCTAAATAGACTATTAATTACAAGAGACAGTTAACTAACAGTCCCAGAGTCCTAATACAATTATGAGTACAACTCCTTTTATGATAGTAACAACCTAAAATATGAATTAAATTTGATATTGGACAACTGCTCCTCCTTAACTTTGACCTTGATGATTTCCATAACCTCCCAGCTAGCCTTCAATAGCTTCTCTTTCATCCGCCTTGAAAACTAGGAAACTATCTCCTGCTCTGTTCTGGCTAAAATATAGGTGTTGGGACAGAGATTTTTTCTCCTAATAAAAAATGTATTTTGCAAAAATAAAGGAGGCTATTGTAGGCCACTTTGTTCTAAACACAAACCTCTCTTTGGTTTTTTCAATACCTTTCCTACTGCCTAGAAACCATCTTTTAATATCAGGTATAAACTGGGAAATTTTGTGTTCTGAAAAACTGCTCCTACAACAGTTTCATAGCGCAATTTTAGTCATCAACTTCTCCCAGATCTTAATGAATTTCAAGAAAATGAAAGAGGTTTGCGTAGATAGGTATGTTAGGAAGAATAACCTCTTTTAGTTTTCCAAAATATTCTTTCAGTTGATCAAGAAACCACCTAGAACTTGACTACTTAAAATAGTTTTTCTGCTGAAAAAAAGGTTGCTTCAGTGATTTCCTAGCACAGTTAGTGTGATTTCAAGACTTTGTGCTACGAAAATGCCTAGACAGTTTCGTAGTGTGTTCAAAAGTTTGAAATGACCAGACACATGAAATTTTAACATGACATGGAATCCACAAGGGGCCAAACAAGTTCGTTGACCTTTATTTGAAGATGGACATGAGACTCTAACCCTATGACTTAGAATCTAAACATAAAAATGACTTGACCATGACTTGACCATGACTGACACAAGAATTTAGAAACCATGTAGGTTGTCCAAAATTTTTTTAAGGAATTTTTACAGTGATAATAGTGGCTCCACTTAGGATAGTATGCCCCCTGTGATATGCTAAGAAGTAGTAGCTCCAATGTTGCAATCGATTCCTTTAATCTGCTTCAAATTGTACCTAGTATAAATTTGCTCAGTCAACCTTGAGCTTATTTGCATCTTCCTACCCACCTACCCTATCAACTGAAAACTTCTTTCAGCTCAATCAATGTGAAATTTCCAATGTATCCAATCATTTGTTGTATCTGATATTTGAGTTTTTTGACTGCATCAGAGTTCAAAGCAGCTATGATATTGTGATGACAACTACCACTGAAATTGTCTCTGATCTTCATAGAAAAACTGAAACACTGGAGAGTAAAACTCTTCCATGTATTTAGCTATACGATCCAAAAATACATGATCAGCTTGATGATCTTCATAACATCTTGTTACTTCTAACAATTGATCTTTAGCCACACAACATTTATTTGATAAGTTATCCAACTGCCTCTCTGCATGATTCCCATAGGCAATGTAATTTTCCTCTCTATTATGATCATTCTTTCAAGTAATCTGCTGCAAGGAATTACATAAATGATCAACCTTTTCCTCTACCTGAGGGTTATAAAAAATTTCTTCCAGGATTTATTCTTGGTGTTTGCAATTATTTTCATGTTCATTATGATCCGAAGACTGACAAGTCTGTTGCATCTCTACATTAATCTCAGAGGATGTAATATGCCTTTCATATGTATACTCTTGCTGATTTCTATGTTGCATGTCATGGGATGTTATCCTTTCTTCTAGTTGTTGAAATGTATTGTTATGAAGATACTCTAAAATTTCTTCATCCATAAATTCATTATAATCATAACAATCCTCCAAATACTGAATAAGACTCAAATAATGTTTATAGCAATCTTTGACCAACAATAAAGAAGGATGACATTCTTTATACATCTCATAGAATTCATCATGAAAATTAGCAAGCGAACATATTGAACCATTTTCCAAACCTTTATACCAAGACCATGGTTTTCCTTCTAAAGTAGTCATAAACATCTTCATGAGACAATCTTCAGGGAACTGAACCTTAAGACTGCGTGCATGCATATGGAACCTAACCAAATGAAGAGCAACATTGTCTTTCTTTTCATCTTTGAATATTGGAAGATAATCTAACCAATCAACCTTTGGCATAGGATTTGGAAAACCAGGGATATGAGACCGATTCATAGGGGCATACCTGGCATTCATTCTTGCAATGGAACTCATCCTGAAGCTTCATATAGGGAATTGATCTTCTTAGTAGTGGAGTCACCTTCGAATTTGTTATTTGATGTGTGCAGTCGCCAAGGTAGTTTTGCAGCCTCGAACAGATTATGAAGCTCCTACTACCTTCAAGGGTTCAGCTTCATGATTTTTTTGGATATGTATATCTTCAGACCTCCTGGAAGATGCACCAAAATGTTATCACAAAACCTTCTCTTCATAGGCTGCTAACCAAGAAGACCTTAAGTAACTATTTCAAACCAACTTTTGGCTAAGGCTTAGCCTCCTCAACCTGAGAGGGCTCTCTTACTAGGTTAAAGATTTAATTAAATATTAGATGGTTAACTCTATGAAAAATAAGTGAAGAAATATAATTGGTTGAACACAATCAATAAACATCCATTGGGCTTATGGAGTCAAAAAATGTTTAAGTATCACAACAAAATTAGCTTTACATGGAAGCTAGGGCATCAAGAGTTCAATATATCAGTAACACATAAGAATATGTAGGAAACGCAGTCGACAAATACATGAAGGAAGTTAGAGCATTGTCAATGAGTTCTAAGTAACATACATTAATACCATTGCAAGTGAGGAAATGAGGACAACCATAAGACAATCAAACATTAAACTCTCTTCTGAATCCTCAGTAATAAGGCCAAATCACTGTATTACATAAAAAACACAGTCTTTCACAATAACATAGTATGAATTTTCTTTTGAAAAATTTCCAAAACTGGGGCATTCCACCTCTTGTATTATATAGAGTCATCATTACAATATTGGATTCCTTCCTTCAACATGAGGGGAATTCGAATTTTCTTGACCTGACACATATTCAAACCTAAATAGACTATTAATTACAAGACACAGTTAACTAACAGTCCTAGAGTACTAATTCAATTAGGAGTACAACTCCTTTTATGATAGTAAAAACCTAAACCATGAATTAAATTTGATATTTGACAACTGATCCTCCTTAACTTCGACCTTGGTGAAGTCCATAACCTCCCACCTTGCCTTCAATAGCTTCTCCTTCATCTACCCTGAAAACTAGGAAACTACCCCCTGCTCTGTTCTGGATAAAAAATAGGTTTTGGGACAGAGCTTTTGTCTCCTGATCAAAAATGTATTTTGCAAAACGGAAGGAGGCTTTTGTAGATCACTATGTTCTGAAAAAAGACCTCTCTTTTTTTTTTCAATACATTTCCTACTGCCCAAAAACTGTCTTTGAATATCAGGTGTAAACTGGGAAATTCTGTTTTCTGAAAAACTGCTATAGTAGTTTCGTAGCGCAATTTGAGTCATCAACTTCTCCTAGCTCATAATGAATTTGAAGAAACTGATTTTTTTTTTGTAGATAGTTATGTTAGGAAGAATAACCTCTTTCAGTTTTCCAAAATATGCTTCCAGTTTCTCAAGAAACCCCCAGGAAGTTGACAACTTAAAATAGTTTTTCTGCTGAAAAAAGGATGCTTCAATGATTTCGAGCGCAGTTAGTGCAATTTCAAGGCTTTGGGCTACGAAAACACCTAGATAGTGTCATAGCACATTCAAAAGATTGAAATGACTAGACACATGAAGTTTTAACATGACGTGGAATCCATAAGGAGCCAAACAAGTTTGTTGAACTTTATTTGAAGATGGACATCAGACTCTAACCCTATGAATTAGACTCTAAACATAAAAATTACTTAACCATGACTTGACCATGATTGACACAAGAATTTAGAAACCATGTAGGTTGTCAAAAAAATTAAAGAATTTTTACAGTGATAACAAAATCTTTGTGGAATCTTAGGGAATCTAAAAGATTCCCTAAGGGTTGGTTTTTGACAATTCCAGAACCAGGCCGATGTTATAGTTAAATTACTCAATTTTTCACAAGGAGCATAGTAGTGAAGTAAAAAAGGGTTAGCGTGATGATTGGGTGTTTGGATGGAACTCCATGGTAGTTGCAGGCTTACTGAAAAAGCCATAAAATCATCATCATGGTAGTTGATGTTCAACTGACCAAAGATTCAATGGGAAGAGATGTTTGTAGTCGCCTTCTAAGAAGTAAAAGGACTCAAAGCCTATATGAGACCCTCCCCACTAGAAATTTCTCTGAATAAGATTTCCAACGATATGCAGAAGTAAAAAAAATGGGCTCCTGGATCAAAATTTATGGTCTACTGAAGTTTCAAGGAGTAAATCCTCATGATGAAAAGAATATCGGTGATCGCATATCAGAGATCCAGAGATATCAGCAATCACATATCGAAGGTTCAGAGAAGTATGAATATCGGCGATCTCATACCAGAGGTCAGGCAAATCGGTGCATCACAACATTAGAGGTCTTGGGATATCGGAGCATCGACACATCGGAAGGTCGAGCATACTAACGCAATGGAATATCGGCGATCACATATGGAAGGTCTAGTGATATCAGCACAACGTAACATCGCAGTCAGGCATATCGACAATCACAATATCAGAAATTTCCAAGTGGTGAACCTTTTAAATGTTGCAATATGGTTGAAGCGCCGATAGCATTTAAAGCCACCGATAATACCAAAAGAGAATTAACAAAGGATTTCATCACAAAACCAAAGGTGGGCAAGCCCTTTTCTCTCTCCTCTAATAGTACACGTGGTGGAATATGATTGGTCCCAATAAGCTATAGTGGAATCCAATGTCAGCATGATGTGGCACTATGACAGAACAAGTGGTATGTAGTTTTGGCATTTTAAGGGGCCTAAGGGGGAACATCTAGGTGACACGTGTCACCACTCAGGAAGTGCCACATGGAGTGATGATTTCATATTGGAGGTCGGCATATCAGAGGTTGAGGATGTTGACACTTTATAACAGTTGGAATTTGGAAAAGTGTTGATAAGGGAGCTCTGATATTAGGGCTGGCACATGGTTGAGAAACAATTATAAAACCAAGGGTGATAAGCTCTTAACAAAGGAAAAATGGCCCCCGAGCAAGAACAAAATGACCTAATTCCTTAAGGCTAAGCCTTTGTTCACCGCACCGAGTCCCATGGAGGAAAATAGAAAGAGGATAAACAAAAAGGGCCAAGGACATCAGAATTCACTATTTTCGTAATGTCTTTTAAGAATAAAGTTTCGATAAGTAAAATATTTGATATAGCACTATTGTAATATTATAGGACATATTGGGATCTGATAGTGTAATACAAAGAGTTAAAGGTGCACGGATCGGTAGCTACAAGATTTAATGCGGAACAAAGGATTTGGTCATAGGAGTAATGGTGGCTGTCAAATAACTATTGGGCTTGTCTCGATGTTGAAAGAAAGCCATCTCTAATAACCTGTGCATGTATTATAGAAATAAATGAAAAACAAATAATCCATGTGAAAGTACAGTCAAGCTCTATGAGCCATGAGTAGACATGGGGAGTCTTAGCGGAGTGTGCAAGTGGACTAAGATTAAATTCTTAGCATGGAGATTCACAAAGTGAGATGGTGAAGTGAATGAAACCCATTCTTTTGTTTTTGTTGGAAATACTGAAGGGGGGGGGGGTGAATCAATTTTCCTTTTCAATTGTTATTTTTACCAGTTAAATAATTTATATTTAGAACACAAAATGAACAATAGGAATAAATGCTTTTATTAATATAATATTTGCAATAAATCAGGTACAATATATATAAGGAGCCAACCCATTGCCAAGCACCAACTTGGTCTTTTGTGAGGCTCCAACCTCTAGTGCACCAACCCTATCTTCTCAAAACAACAACCTTGTGTTTAGGAGCACCAACTCCAAGGATACCAATCCTTCCAATTTTGAGGCAACAACCCCAAGGGATCCGACCCTACTTTATCAAGGAACCAACCTTGATTTAGTAGCACCAACTCGAAGGACACCAATCCTTCCAATTCTAAGGCACCAACCCCAAGGGCTCTGACCCTATCTTGTCAATAAATGTTTTGATTGTATTACACTAATCTCAAAATCTTCTTCACTGTGTTATGTTAATCTATAGCTTCACTGCTACATCGATGACAACATGTCTTCAAATGAAGGAGTATTCACAATTCTTCATATTGCCCAAAGCGAGTCTGCAAAGTTACCTCATGATGATTTCAAATAGCCATCATGATCTACAAGAGTCTTCACACAACTTCAATGTGCCTACAATGAACTACACTAAGCTCTACATAGAAGAAACTCTCTATTTCAAGCCTCTGTTCTCACTGTCAAGGTAAATGCTTCAGGAGTGAATGCTTTAGGAGTGACTTCTTTAGAGGTGTGACTATCGTGGTTTCATATTGCGCGTTCAATTAAAAAAAATCCTTGTTCATACTCAGATAATATTCTTAGATCCGCAGAGCGTCCTTTTGAATTGTTATCTGAATCATTGTTAAACACAGGTCCGAGCTTTTCAATAAATAACCCAGTCAACAGAATGTTCGACCTTTGGCTTCCTCTTCTTTCACTGGAACTTTTGGCTTCCTTCTTCGCTTGCTTGACCTTCGGCTTCCACTTTTGTTTGCTTGACCTGTGGCTTCCTTTTTCGCTCACTCAACCTTCAACTTCCACTTTCATTCACTCGACCTTTGGCTTCCTTTGTCTCTCCAAGTTCATGAGTTGTGAACTTATTTATACTCTATTTTTATGCCTGAGATAAATGATCAAAAGTGAATTGTTTTAACTCCTTTTTATATGAGTTTCACCAATACTCAAAAAACACGTTCATTTGGAAGGAGAGGCCAACTTATGGATATTCATCCAATTATTCATAAACTTGTTTTATTTATGGAGGATTTCATAGGAGAGACTGTACCTGTTAAGTCAATTTAGTGTCCTAGATTGCTACATAAATTATCAATCCATGTATCATAAACTGATGAAGTGTAGTGCACTATATGTGCTAGATGACCCTCTTACCTCACTATTTTTGAGTTTTATGTTTTTTTTTGGGTTTTTTTCTTTTGATCCCTAATGTTCTGCAATGTAGTCTACAAAATCTTAATCTACTGCTGAATGAAATGAGATCTAAAAGTTCTTTTAGGCGAAATTTGGAAGTAAAGTTTTTAAACAAGAAAGTGAAAACATAGCCTCTCTTCTTTATATTATGATTGTTTCCAAAACATGAACTGAAAGAAATTTTAAAACTACTATCTACTCAACTACAAAACCAAAGCTTAAATGAGAAAATGAAATGGCAGCTATTTATGATAAATCAAAAATGAAATACTGGAATTAAGATCACCTCTACTGTCTAATCTATTGCAGAATTAAAGCTTAATGAGCAACTGAAGATGGAATTGCAGCTAAACTAAGTGAAAAACTAAAAATGAAATTACAATTATTCTATTTATGAAAGCAAGGCTAAATGAAGTATTGTTGTCACTCTGCTACATAAATTAGGGAGAACTATCTCCTTATGATAGCAATTTTGAGAGATTTCATTCTTCATCATTCTAAGAAAGTAAACATGAAAATGCAAAGAAAGACTCATTCATAAATAAAACATTTCACCACTTAGTTTTAGGATTAAAATTCAATTGAAAGGGTTCTTGGAAATATCCATTTATATCATGAGTTACTAAACTGATAAGAAAATGGCATTGAACAGCTTAACTAATGAACACCAATTGTAATGAAAGACTCATTCATAAATGTAATATTTCACCACTTAGTTTTAGGATTAACCTTCAACTGAAACTCTTTTGGAAACATTCATTTATATCATGAGTGACTACACTAATAAGAAAATGGAATTGAACAGCTTAACTAGAAACTAAGGAACAACATATGAAATAAATCTATTTATGCTACTTGTTATCACCCTAAAATCTTTGTCTCTAAGATTTGGTAAGTTGCCTTGTTTCTAATCATAGTCTTATAAGTTTTGAGTCAGCTCATCAGAATTAGTGTCATTCTCATTACAAACCCTCCTTCTAGTCATGGTGTTAAAGGGTCTCTAGGTCATTTCATGCTTTAAGGGTTAGGTCATAAGGTTAGAAGTCTTTTAAGATCATATCTCTTTTCCAAAAAAGGTTTGACAGCCTCATTCCATGTTTTAGAAGTCTTACCAGGTGTTTATAAGTCATATCTCACATCATGTTGGAGAAATTTTGAAAGTAGCTATGAAATCACTGAACCAGGTGTTTTCGCGGCACGCTACGAAACCCCTGTAGCAGCCTGTTTTATCAGAGAAAAACTGTCTTTACTAGTCAACTTACAGAAGCTTTCCTGAGCAGCTGAGAACTCCATTTTGCAAACTGAAAGAGGTTTTTCTTCCTCACATGCTACACTACAGAAAGATCTTTCAGTTTCTTCAAATTCATTCTGAGGTGGGAGGAGTGTATGGTTGAACGTGCGCTACAAATCTGTTGTAGGTGCAGTTTTTCATCTCCTGTTTGACAACTATTTTTCAAAGACTTATTTTGGGCAGTAGGAACATTGTTTCAAAACACCAGGAGAGGTTTTTGTTCAGCATTGACTGATTCAAAAAAGCCTCCTTCAGTTTCCTCAAATTCATTCTGAGCTGGGAGAAACGCGTGACCAAAGTTGTGCTACAAAACTGTTGTAGGTGCAGTCTTTCAGAAAACAGATTTTTCCTGTTTGCCACGTGTTTTTCAAGGACAGTTTCTGAACAGCTGGAGAAATTTTTTAAAACACCAGGAGAGGTTTTTGTTCTGGACAACATGGGATACAAAAACATCCTTCAGTTTCGTAAAATGTGTCATGGATGAAGAGATAAAGGCTCTGTCCCACGTGTTATTTTCAGGGATCCTAAACCCTAAAAACAGGGAAACATGTTCCCTAATTTCTAGGGTTTGTCTTCAGCAGTCAGATGACCACGTGGGAGGCTTAACCAAATTCGACTTCATGGAGTGTTAGGTGTCAAAGAATGCTTTAAATGTTTAGATATGGTTGTTGTAATCATAATAAGGAGTTACACTCCTAGTTGTATTAGGTCTCTAGGACTCCTAGTTAGGTGTCATTTGCATTTAATAGTTAGTTTTAAGTATCAATTAGGTGTCATAGTCAGGATGAATTCGAATTTCCCTCATGCTTGAGGAGGAATCCAAGTTATGTAAAGAGCTCTATATATAGCTGAAGCATCAATGTACAAAGGGTTGGATATTTTTATAAAAACAGAGGACTGTTTTGGCTTATGTATAAACAGAAGTTCAGTAATACAAATGACTGCTTTCCTTCTCAGGATTCACAATGGATCTTTTTGTTCAAATGTGTGATGGTATATTTCTTTAATGTTATTTTACAGTTTTACAAATGCATAATCACTCAGAACTCATTGATCATGCTCTGACTTCCTGTATGCCTTTTGCAAACTGTGGTTTCATGTGAGTTATGTTTGAACATTTAGATGTTAAGTGCCCTGATTTCTATGAAAAGATAGTGTTGTTGTTTACTGAGTTATGAGTGACTCCATAAGCCCAATGGGAATCAATTTAATATTTTGTC
>APFE031102857.1:70477-86740 GCA_000404065.3 Pinus taeda | reverse complement strand
TCTGCAGGAACAGTTTATTCACCAGAGACTTAGATTGGTACAAAGTCCCTAACTTGTCCCATAAAGCCTTCGTCGTAGCTTCCCCTGATACATTCAACAATACTGAATCTGAGACACACAATCGTATTGTGCTCTTTGCCGTCCGATCCAACTTCTTCCATTCTTCATCGATCACTCCCGTTGGTTTAGTACCCGGATCTACCGCGATCCACTGATCTTTATCCACCAACAGATCCTCCATCTTGAGTTTCCACAACTCAAACTCTGACCATTGAACTTCTCAATCTCTATCTTTTCGCTGCTCGCCATCTTCTTTCACCACCAGAATCGATCTCGTAGACCTCCCACTAAACAGGGTCTACCACAGGCCCGAGCAAAACCCCTCAGCAACAAAGGCGTCCCCTTGAAGCCAAAACAGCTCTAATACCAAATGTAGGTTTTAACCCCGTACAGAAATTACTTGCATACGAATTCTAAATCACAGGAAAAATAAAAATACGAGAGAATAACACATAAAACACATATACACAAAGATTTCACACTGGATCTCAAAACCGAGACTACCAGCTGGATTTTTCATTATTTTCCTTTCAATGTTACAATACATATTTATACATGCCGAAGCATCCAATACCATGGATCGAAAAACAACGCGTCCAAAACCATGGACCGAAAAAACCATAGGTAGATTCGCCCAACCTAATATAGGGTCCAAAAAAAAAATTCTCGAGGCGCTACCCCGAACCCCGTAGAGGGGGGCTACCCACCCCCCTCAAACACCCTGGACAGGAGGGGCTTCCGCCTCCCCTATGACCCCCCCACTGCACAATCGGCGCAATGAACGGGGGGCTCCGCCCCCCCTCTAACCCCCCGGTTCACTACATAGGTTAGTCGTGGAAAGAATATAACACAACCCAACAATTGGGAATGACGATGGTTGGATCTTATGTAGGAGGGGATCAGGAGGAGCACACGAGATGGTTCTTCATCAAATAATAATGATGAAGAAAATCTGGCCTTAGTAAGTAAGGAAAGGAAAGGGAAGGGGAAGGCTTCCCATTTCAAATTGAATTCTTCTCATGGAGGGAACAAGGGTGAAATTTCTAAAGTAAGATGCTTTAATTGTCACAATATGGGACATTATGCAACTAAATGCCCATCAAAGAAGTCTAAGAAGGGATCCTCAAAATGATCAGAAGGTGAGGCATTAGCCTCTCATTTTGAAACGGACTTTACCCTCATTGCATGCATCGTGTCATCGATGATGGATTGTTTCGGGTATCTTTATAGTGGAGCCTCAGTCCACATGACCGATGATAAAAGTTTCTTCGGTGCCTTGGAGGAGAAAGACCTCAAGATGCGCATAGAGATGGGTGACGAAGGAAGGTATAGTGTTTCAGGAATGGGCACGGTTTCTTTTTAGAGGGAGCATGGAGGTCCTATCACCTTGACAGATGTGAAGTATGTGCTTGGACTGAGGAAGAACTTGGTATTGGTCATGATGTTGGAGGAAAAAGGCTACGATGTTGTCTTCAGTAAAGGAAAGGCATTCCTAAGACACATAGCCATGGGTTAGACCAAGAGGATAGGGATTCGGGTGAATAATCTCTATAAACTAGAGGTAGACTATTGTGCAGCATTGAGTACGAAAGCAGAATTGGTGCAAAGCCAAGACATTAGCGAGTTGTGGCACAGGCGGTTGGGCCATTTTCATCATGGGGCTTTGAAGATAATGTAGCAGATATCTACAAGATTTTCCAAAGGTAAACTTGAGCATGTTGACACATGAAAAGGTTGTACCTTGGGAAAGTACCCCAAGTATTCCTTTCATGATTGAGACAGTTGAGCAGAGGCTATCTTAGAGCGAGTTCTTACTGATGTGTGTGGACCATTCTCGATAGCATCCATAGCTAGGAAAATGTATTATGTGATTTTCATTGATGACTATTCTCGTAAATGATGGATTTATTTCATCCAGAAGAAGGACCAAACATTCACAAAGTTTTGTGAGTTCAAATATTTGGTCGAGAAAGACTCAGGGAAGAATATCAAGGCCTTGAGAAGAGACAACAGTGGAGAATATGCCTCTCAAGAGTTTAAGGACTTTTGTGCAATGGAAGGAATTAAATGAGAGTTGACGAAACCTCATAACCCACAGCAGAATGGGGTGGCTGAGAGGAAGAATAAAACTATTGTAGAAGTAGCACGGGCAATGCTACATGACCAAGGCCCACCACTTCACTTGTGGGATGAGGCATGCAACACAACGTCTATTTGCATAATAGAAGCCCGCGTCGCATACTTGGGATGAAGACACCAGAGGAAGCTTTCTCTTGTAAGAGACCAGTTGTGGGTCACTTCAGGATCTTTGGCTCATAGGAATAATGGCATGTGACAAAGGATGCACGGAAGAAGCTTGAGCCGACAACAGAGTTGGGGATATTTGTGGGGTACACTAATACACGTCACAATTATCGGGTGTACTTTCCTACTAGTCGAAGGATAGTGGTTCGCATAGATCTCAAGTTTGATGAGCAGAGAGCCATGTGAGTTTCCCTTGAGAGGGAGCTCCAACTACAGGCTATGGAGGAACTGTTGGTTCCTAAGGAGGAGGAGCCTCAGACTAATGCGGAGCAGCTGCATGTAGAGGTTCCAGGAGTGGAGACATCCACTCAAGCAGAGTCTTCCAGAGATGGATGAAAGCACACAAGATAAACTGACAGATTGTTGGAGGATGCGAGAGAGAATATGGGAGAACCATATTCTCAGTGCAGAAAGTGGAGGTCACCTTTGAAGTACACTGGATACATGGCCCTTGTTGGGAAATGTGTTGAGACCAAGCCATCTTCCTTTGAGCAAGCAGTGCAACAGCTAATTTTGGTTGATGCTATGGTGGAGGAGTATGACTCAATAGTTCATAACAGTGTTTGGGACATGGTTTCGAGACCAAAGAATAAGCGAGTTGTGAGTTCCCATTGGCTTTACAAGTTAAAGCAAGCTAATGATGATGGGAGGATCATGTTGCTGCAATATATTTCGACAAAGAAGCAAGATGTTGACATTTTGACAAAGGCATTGTCAAAGTGTAAATTTGAGTTCCAGAGAGACAAGATCGGGGTGGCAGATAATCCATTTCTTGTTAAGAGGGAGCGTTGAAATATGGAAACAAGGATATTCCAATTTAATTTTTCCTTGAATTAAAATCGAATTTAGTCTTAACAACTACTTGGAAATAATTAATTAATTCATTTTGAATTAATTAGTTGATGAAATTCAAGTTAGAAGTCTTTCTGAAGTCATGCAAGAGTTATCCCTTAAATTAAGGAGATAAGATTGAGTTATATTTGAATTGTAATTAGTTAACTCGGTTACTGAGTTAAGTCCAGTTAAATTAGTTCCGAACTTTTTGAGGAATTAATAGAGAGTTAACAATCAGTTGATGCATGTATGCACTCAACTAGTGTACTCTAGTTAATTGAAGATTACCTCATCAGAATAGTATGACCCTCTGAAATGATCATTATAAATAGTATGACCCTCTGAAATGATCATTATAAATAGGAGAAGATAGGTCCCAAGAGGATGTATGTGGACACTCAGGACGATAAGAAGTCTTGTCCAGTTTGAATAGGTGACAAATAGAACTACTCTCCTAGGGACTAGGGCACTCTAGAAGTCATCCCCAGATGCTAGCATAGAAAGTAGTGAAAGAGACCCTGAACACTCTCATAATGAAGGGGTGGGAGTGTCTATGAGGCTCAAGAAACTCCCACAGGCCTCTATCCATGAGTCTGAGGGTCAAAATGGAGAAATTGTAGGTCCCAAGTATGGAAAAAATCAAATAGCCATAAGGACTATGGGTCATTGATCCGGGGGCTAAATCGGGAAATGACATGGATTCCACTACTATTGAGAGTTTTCTTTACTTATTTGAGAGATGAGGAGTTTGCAAAGGAGACTGAAGAAGGGAAATCCTTTCTAAGAGCTCTTGAGCACCATTTCTCAAGCAACAATCTTCAAGTGTCTTGATATTTTATTTATAGCTCTTCTACCAATAACGATCAATAAAGTGGATCTTGTTCCTAAATCTTTGTTGGTGTGTTTTTACTTCATTAAGCATGTTTAATGTTGTTTGTTTTAGTTTTATTTTAATATGTGTAACATCCCTAGGTTATGCTTCCATGTAAATAAAAATAATACCAAGGTCATGGGACACATATTCGAAGATGAATGTTGGGTAAACACTCTAATGGCCATCACTTGTGATTCAATAATGGCTACGGAAATTGGTAAAGGAAAATAGGCAATAATTGGCATTTAAATATGAGAAATAAAGGAAAATAGGAGAAAAGGAAGGTGAAGAGTACTAAATTTGCATGCAAGGGAAATTATAAGAAAAATGAAGGAAAATGAAGAAAAAGGAGACATCAGTGCTAAAAAGGCACCTAAGAAACATTTGGCTGTTTTTTTCCAAACTTTTGAGTAGGTGTAAAAAAGGAGAGAGAACAAGCAAGAAAAGGAAACAAAAAGGAATGAAGAGGACAAGCAAAGGAAAGTGAAGGAAAGTAAGAATAATGTTGGATCAACAACTTCAATAGGAAGATCTTACATGTAACAAGTTGCATGTGTGATTCCTTGTTGGGATGCAAATGAATGGTGCATTCATTGGTTTATTACTTATGTTTGTTGTCACTGACATCATTTTTTCCTAGAATGAGTGTGGTTTGAGCCTTGCCTTGACATTTCCTAGATAGTCATGGTGTAATGGGATTCATTCTTGGTTGAGATTTGGATTACCAGAAGGTTTTGGAACTGGGTAAGTGGTCTCAGGAAAATCCCAAGGGTTGGCAGTGGAGATGCTTTTCTCTGGGAATCCCTCGACAGGTAGGTGGAGACAGGAAAATAACTCAAGGTATCATGAAGGAATTATTAAGCATCCAAGCTTGGTTTGTTTTTTTGATATTGGGACTAGTTTAGGTGAGATCACAGTAGATTGAGGGTGGAGATGGTTTAACCTCTAGATTCCTTATTTGATTATGTCATCTTTTATCCCATGAGATTCCACATTCATGTTTGGAATATGGACGAGGGTGATTGGTTGAAAGAATGGTTTATTTTTAGCCTAGTATATGGTTGTTGGAAATAATGCTGATACTGAGAGGGGGGTGAATCAATATTAAGGCTAATTTTTAAACTCTTTATGCCAATTTACTTTTATTATTGAAACATGGAAACTATCCGTATAATCAACACTAATGTATCATATGGAAGAAATATGAAAACAACATACAAGTGCACACCATGAGCTTCATACATATGAGACGCAAGGTTTTACGTGGAAATCCTTTCAGGAAAAAGCCACCAAATCTTTTTGTTGTTATTAATGTAAAATATGAAAACCTACTCTATTACATTAATATGTTTTGTGAGCCACCACTCATAGGAAGCACTAACTCCCCTTGACTGTTTTCTAGCATCCACTAGCAGGAATATCCAACTCCCTCTTTTTGTAGACACCTGATCAACTTACTAGAAGCACCATGTGAAGCACCAACTTCACATATTTGTTGCAAGCACCAATTTGCAGCTCCTTGGATTTATGCAAGCACCAACTTGCAGGAGGCATCAACCACCAAGCCTTCTCAAGCACCCATTAGATATGGAAGCACCAACATCATGTATGTAGGCTCTAGCTCACACTAAACAAGGTACTAAATTTTATCAGTAATTGGTAGCCACTCTTCCTTATATCAGCTCTATTCTCTTCACAACTCAACTCACTCTGCTCATTATGCAATAGCCCACTGATATTCTCAACAATAGTCACTCATCATAGCTCCTCACAACACTCTATTGTTCTCAACCCTCTACACGATCTTCAGAAACTCGTTGTTCCACTCATAGCACTCACCAACATCCACAGGCAACAAAATCCTCTCTACACTCTTCTCTTCAAATGTATACAGTCATCTCTTGACCTCTTTTATTCATCAGTACCTCTCAACCTTACACATCATAACACTGACTTTCTTGGCCTTCACCACATAGAACAGGTGCCTTTGACCCTTCTTAGGTGTCTCTAACTCTCTTGGGGTCTTTCCTTTGCATAGTCACTCTCAACGTCTCATGCCACCGCACCACACTGCTCATTGCCTTCTTCACACATCCCATGCACTTTTGACCTTTCACACCGCAACACTGATTATCTCAGGGTCTCTTACTTCTGCTTAGGCACTCTCAGCCTTTCATAGCAGAACAAGCTCACTTCATCTCACACACAGCAATTCCCTTAGAATAACGAGCACTCAACACATCCCTCTCTATAACGTTGTATTCCCCCACTTTGCTCAATTGGGCTTCTCTATTTTGTTCCTTTGCTTCTTGCTAATCGATGTCACCACTCCTACCCTGTATTCACACTACTCAGGTGTACCTCGACATGGATTTTCCATTCTGTTGTTGCATCTAAATTTTTCTCTTCCATGACATTAGGCATGAGAATGGTCACCTAACTATTTCTCCATACTCAGAATTAATTCTGAGTTCACCTGCACACTTCAACCAACAATTGTCCTTTCTATGGACAAATCTCCTATCATTGACACTCTCCATGCTTATTCATGGTTTCACACAGCTTGGATGTACTTCGGCATGGCTTGTCTATGGATTTTTGTCATCATTACCTTCTCAGTGCTTTTTGTAGATCCAACTCACTCCATAAACTAACTTCGTTGATCTGCATTTTTTTCTTCAGCTTCTGACCCATTCGTCCATTTAACTCACTGAGGCGTGCATCGGAGCACATAAATGGCTAGTCTCACCTCAAAGGAGATGAGCTATTTTTTTTTTAAATCATGGTCCTTGCTTCCTTGACCCAACAATATTTGAAAGTCGCCTTTACTCCTGCTACCAACTTCTCCGCATGACCATGGTCCTTGTTGTTAATTCATTCATCTTCCATGCACCTTTGTACTATCATATCAGAGCCACAACATATTGTAACTCATAGAAGAGGTATGTTACAATATCACTTAGCTTTGATACCCTTAGCCCCTTGTAGCTTAGCTCCTTTGGAATTTTCTTTCTCATAGGACTGAGACCAGTGACCTTTGGCTTAGAGCTACATCAAAGTCCCTTTGTATTGTAACTTCTACAAAGTTTTGATTGTGTCTTAGCTCCTTCTTCTTAGTCGTCATAAATTTTCACATCATAGGGTTGCTACCTATGATCACCAGTATAACACATAGGTGGCAAGCCTTCAAACTCCTTCTGGGGGGCCTTATCTCCACCCTCCAATATACTCCATTGCACTCGAGTGCTAGCCCTACTCTGTGCCCTTGGTTCTTTGAATACCCACACGACCATGTGCTTGTAAATATCACAACCCCCTTTACTGTAACTTTTTCAAGTGACATTTGCATAGGAGTTATGAGGTCCTCAACTTTCCATATACTTACCTATAATATACTGACCTCAGAGAAGATGTCAATCTCTCGTCACTTCTCCATGTGGCACCTTCTGAGTTGTGACATGTGTCACCCTAAGTTGCCCCTTTGGGCAATTGAAAATTCCAAAGTAGTCTACCATGCATCCATCTTACTTCCACGTCATGATGACCTCAATTTTCACTATAAATTCTCAAACCCAATCACATGTCTCCATATGTCATACTAGAGGAGACAAAAGGGGGCCTGTCAATCCTTGGTTTTGCAACATGATCCTTTCTTAGCTTTTCTCGGCATTCCTCAACTCTTCAAATATCGACCCTACTCGATATACTAACTTCTTAAAATACCACTGTTAATAAGTTATGATATTATGATATCCCAGATCTCCAATATTTTGATGACCTTCAATATTTCGATAACCTCCAGCTTCCAATATCCTGACATGCTCTACTATGAGGTTCCGATATTCTCCAACCTTCAATATGACCTACTTCGATGCTTCAATATTCATCCTTCTACTCTGTTGATCTCTGATATTCCAATATGACCTGCTCTTAGGTCCCGATATTCCGATCTTCGATATAGCTTGCTCTTATTTATCAAGTTTCTTAGAACTTCATGACCTTGGCTTAGGTAGACCATAACTTTTGATCCGCGAGGTCATTTTTAGACTTCCACACACCATTGGAAATCTCTTCCAGAGCCATTTACAATGGAGAAGGTCTAACATAGGATTTTATCCCATATGATACCTATAAAATGGCTGCAAACTCTTTTCCACTCTTTACTCCTTGACTCTTATTCTTGTGCCTAGAATCCTGAACTCCCAACCACCACAGTCATCATTTTATGGATTCTTCAGTAAGCTTGCTACTATGATGATTCTCCACAGAGCATTGCAACGACTAGGGATTCCTCTTAGGCCATCACTATAGTCATAATCGTATGGATTTTCCAATAAGCCTACGATTGTGATGATTTTATATAGACCATTACTACAACCATGGGATTCCTCCTTGGCCATCACTGCCAAAATATACTACAATAAGCACCCATGCTAGTTTGGTTGACATCAATTCCAACACTCCTGCCAATAGTTAGGCAATGCCAACTGCCCAAAACATCTCCCATCATGACCGTTGATATCAATGCCAATATTTGTAACACATTTTTACTAAGAAACTAGCCATCCATACAATGCCAACTGTCCAACAAACTCCCCCTTTGGAATCAATGGAAACACCTCATCCTTATCTTTAATTTAATGGCTAATCCACATGCTACTTCCAAACTTCTCCTAGCATGAGCCACCAATGACCTTCTCTCTTTTGTACAAGCCATCACAACTTCTCCACAAATTATTTCCCCCTTTGACATCAATGGAAAGGGGCTAGAGGTTGTCTTTTTCTCCACATGTAATCACTGGTTGTGAATACCAAGGTCTAGCTTTTGAGATGTGCGTTCTACTTTACAAAAATCTCTTCAAGGACTACCACTATTATTGCTCCATAAACTAAACATATGGGATATGTTTCCCCCAAACATATACGGCCGATTATTTGTTCTTCCAATCTCAGACACCTTATGGTTGTTGGCTGAATATTTCTCATACCAATATTGCACCTCTTTTATCAGTTAAAAAGAAAAATCAATACCAATTAAACTACTCGTGATATTTATGTTGTTGCAAATACCAATCAATGATGATGCATTTCATCTCACTCTTCTTCTCTGCTATTGATTCATCTTCTATGCTCACTTCTTCTAAGCATCTTTATAGTCAACACTACTCCCCCTCAGTTCAAGCCTAAAAAATATGGATCGTTGGTTAAACAATACCAATTGTCCCAAAAAAAGGATACAAATGGAGCAATGCACCAAAAAACTTTAATACTTCCTCCTAGAATGAAATGTCCATTTTCACACAAGGTTACTCTACATGAGCCCAAACTATGGATTCCCATAGCGATACTAACTGAAAGACTAAAGCACATTGAAATCTTCCACCAATTTTGTTTCATAAACACAAGACTACTAAGCATAATCAAACTCACAACATAAATGAAATAAGGGTATTTCACCCAAGATGAAAACCTTTCATTTTATTAGAATCTTCCTTTATGAGGCTGAAAATTATTATCTGCTACTACTTATCAAAGAAACTCCCCCTATGTCAATGCTATATGATCTCCTGGAAGTATTTTCATGCATTTGCGTGGGGACTGATCATGTGTACCTAACATCATTGTTGGCTTCCTATAATTCCACACATTTGTTGCAACCCATATTCCTCTCACAACATAATATGTTGCTGTGAAATCTCCCTAAACTCATGTTGTTTGCACTCCTCTTTTACTTTTCAATGTTGACAAATTAAAGAAAACCAAATTTATTCTTATAATCAGCAAGAAATCACGACCATGCCTTCATCAATCAGATGCACCTTTCTGTTCATTCCTTTTAGCTTCCCGCATCTAACTTATTTAGCCTCCCTTGAGGCCATTATCTTCCTTGACTAAAGAGAAATAAAGGATCTACTCCCCTTGAGCATATCATCCTCATTCTTCTTCCAGAGCTTTAATGGTCGAATCTTGATAGAAGCATTACCATCTTGCTTCTCCTTTATCCATTTTTGGGCCTTCTCTTTACCACACAAATCTAGAGGGATCTATAATCAACTCCTCTTTATTCACCCAAATTATCTTGTTTCTTTTCTACCTTACAAGGGGGTATGTTGCAGCAGTAGGACGCTAATTATTTTGATTTATTCATCCTATTTCTAGCTTTTGTCTTTTTATACTGAGCACTGAAGACAAACTTGTATTCATTTTCTCTTTTCTTCCTTTTTGTCTTCAAATCCCGAGCTGCTACATTTTCATGCATATGCTGAGAAGCATTCCATTTCTTCTCACTTCTACAGTTGGCTCTCTTGTGCCCCAAATTTCCATAGTTGTAGAATTCAACATCGCTTAAGAATGGGGTAGAGGAGCTACTCTTCTTGACAATGCTTTTGTCAAAAATCCTATCATAGCCAACATGCCTTCTCCTAGCCTCTTTATGGATCCTTGGGTTGCTGCTACCCAAAACATCTTGTTTTCTTGCATGCCATCTATAGTCTATGGCTTTATTTTGAAAGTTATTGCAAGAAAACCAATACCCATAAAAAGGCTTTTGTTGAAAGAGGTTACCTTTTCTTTGAAGGGTTTGTCCTTGAGAAGGAAGGGAAATCTGTTATTCCTTCATGTGCCTTCCATGATAGCTTGGATTGCTACCTTTCACTCTTTCTTTCAGTGACCTAGCTCTCTTCTACTAGATTACTGGTTTTTGCTTCTTAGCCTTCTGCTACTACCTTTCCTTCTCTTGTTGTTGTTGCTTTCCTTACTATTGTTGATGTCCAACAACCTCTTTTCCTTTGTTGTTGTTGAAACCTCAAACTCCCTTTGCATGGGAGGTTGAACCTTCAACCTTTGACTTACTGGAGCTAACTTTTTCCTTGAAACCTAAACCAACTCGTTTTATGGAATATGTATCTACGGATAAACACATTTTCCCTAAGTGGGTAGTTACACTTAGAACAATAGAAAGAAAGTGTTTTAACCTTTTCCTATAATAGATAGATGAGATGAAGGAACTTACTTGTGATCTTTCACTTCCTTGATCTCCTTTGAATTTCTCTCGTCACTCCCACTCGAACTAAATCCGCTCAATTGGTACATGTCAACAGAAATAGAAGATGAAAACGATCGAAGTATACAATCTATATACTATAAATAAATGGAATCAACAACATTGAAACATATTTGCATCATAGATATGAACAAGAATATGGGAAAAGGAACAAAAAAATTTATTGATGTAGAAGGAAGAGTTACACCTAAAGCAGTTTGATCCTGTGTCACCCATCCAGCTTCAGTCCAACCCTCATCACACCAAAAGCACATCAATCCAGCTGGATAACATTACTTGACATGAAATCAAATCTCAAATCAACAATACTTCTCTACAATCTTTAAATTCCAGCCCCTAATCACTATGATGAGGGTTATTCTATAGGGAAATGTAGGTGGTTATGTCATAAATTGGGCATTGAATGGTTTTCCAAAATTAGAGTTAGTTTCCATGGAGAAAGGGATGAGAGGATAGAGGGATAATTGATCAATAACCTATCCAAAGTCGACCTCATAGGATGAGATAAGAGTTGGGCATCCTTCTAGAATGCTCTAGAATTAGAGAATATTCCCATAATCCAATGTCAATTTTGCTCATTCTCGCCCAACGTAGGTCAAAGAGGGTCTAAGTGCACTACAGTACATACCTGAATGGGCCTACCTGCTTTGCAGCGCAATTACCTCTGACCAAGGCTGTGCTGGTGTTCCAAGGAGGCATTTCAGCAGGGTTTCAGGCTAGGAAACTTTCATGGATGGAAGCCTTCAATTTGATGACTTGTCTAGGGCATGTAACAACTGAATTAGGGTTTGATGAGCCCTAATTGTACTAATCTAATTTTCAGGAGTGATGTGCCCAAATAGACCTATAACAGTTTCCCCCTAAAGTATGATGTCAAAAATGATAATGTCAAGTGGCATGCTTTATGATGTGATTAGGAGGATCTGAAGTGGCCAACAACCAACACCGATTACAATACATAACATCATGATATTTTTAATTTTTCATGAATTTCTGAGGGAAGGCATACCTGTACTCAACATATAAACTTTTCATTACATATACATAAATCAGATAATCATTTACAGATATAAACCCATGATAGGATGACCATCTCTGTAAAGACATCATATAGATAATTTAGTACTCTCTTGAAATCGCAGACCAGATGGATGAAACTAGATTGGGGTCTTCTATTTCATCCAATTGTTCGCTTCAGTATGAGTTTAACCATGTGAAGATGTGATCTGAAGTCGAACATGGGAAGACACTGTATGATTACCAACCAATGATGTAAGTTGTTAACAGACATGAGAGAAATCACCAATAATGATAATGATTCTCAAGGTACTACAGTACATTCCATAAGGTGTGAATAGATGTTTTGATGTTGAACACCATACAAAGTCTTTCGATTGAAGGCTAGTGATGTCATCTTATCGCTGGAAGTGAGAAACTTGCCATTGATGTATGAAGCCTGAAGGTATTGGAATGATGTTTCTAAGTCAAATTCTTGGATAATGTGTTGATGTCGACAAGAAGTGACTCATCGTCGGAGGGCCTTGATGTATCCCCCATCAACAACACAAAATGAGTGTAATGATTTTGAAGATAGAATGTGACTTACAACACAATGTTTAGGAATGGCAATCATGAAAATGAAGGTTTATGAGTATTGGAAAGGATGAAGTTTACTGAGTGACTTCTCTTGAACATGTCGGCGACACTGTAATTGGCAGCATTGACCCAAAACCAAAGTAATGGATGGTGTGATAGACCATAGGTATGATAACCATCAAGAAGATAACCCAACCCAAATAGTCACAGAGATGAAGTGAAAGTGTCATGTTCAAGAGCGACCTGCTACCATAAAGTGATTTATCCCTTTTCCCATTTTCCCCAGTCATTACCAACCAGTACCTCTTTATTTTTTAACAATCTTGAGGAGGATAACATATGCTTGTAGTATAATTCCACCATTCTGGTGAATCCTTTGTTATATGATGTTTTAATGAGTCTAGCAAAGGTAAAACTCAGTCTTGTCATGATGGACAAGTTTGTTTATATTTGATTTTTTAATGAGTTTAATGACAATGAGAACTCGATCCTTTTCATGTTTAAAAAGTTTTAAAAGGGACAAAAAGAAAAATCCACTAGTTCTTTTTCATAAATTTGTCTCTCAAGTTTGAAAAAGCATAAAATAATACAAGAGAGAACCTATTGACCATGTTCGATCAACGTATTCATTTCTCATAAGTAATCTATCTCAGTCAGGAAAAGGGTGAAACTTATACTGGGTAGATGTCATTTCCAATCCGTTTATGAGCTGAAAAGGACAAGTGGTCGACAATATTTTCATATTTCGAGAGTCTAAAAAGAGCTTAAAGAGGACTCCAGGGTCGTTCCTTTTTTGATGTTTAACAGAGATTGAAAAAGAGATAAAAGTATGCTTTGTGGTCAAAAGTACAATTCACGATCATGCACATCCAATTCACTATGTCATCTGTAAACCTTCTCAAAGAACCACCAAATGGATTAAACATACTTGTTTCATAGGTAAAAATAGGTAAAAACTATGTTTATTCATTTAATAAACATGAAATGACCTTTAAACAAGAATTTACCAAGTCATTTTTAGCATTTGATATTTTCCATTCAATTTTGTGCTCCGAACCAGTTTTTACCTCGAACTTTAGCAGCTGATTGCAAGAGATTATGTGGATCATTATTCACATTGTCAGGACCAGGTAGGAGATCTACCTCTTCTCTTTCATTTAAGGTCATTCTTTCTCAGTTTCAAGAATTTTTTTTAGGGTTTTTGGCTCCCTAGGAAAAATATACCTTGCCCTGGGATCAGCGCAACCCAATGCCTTGAAAAGTGCACTACAGTGTAGTCAAGAAGAAGGATACCTACTCTGTAGTGCACTGTATCAAGACCAAGGCTACGCTGGGCGCAGTTTAGAAATTCTTTTCTTTTGTTTTACCCAAAATCTCTTCAAGTTTTTACATGAAATGGATCTCAACTAAGCCTATGGTTTGATTTCAGAATTTGATCAGATCAGAATGGATATTACCTGGCATGAATGAGAACATGAAGAATACGATATGGTTGCCATAAATGATCCTAGTATTGTTGAGGCCCTCAGAGATTGTGGGTTACTCAAATATTTTAGGCTATCCAGGATGAGGCAATAGATAGAACTATTGCAGTTCTTGGTTCGTTCATGGGATCCAGTAGAACAGGCTTTTCACATAGGGAAAAGTACTCCCTATATTGGTCGATGATATTTACTTCCTTATAGGATTATCGAGATGTGGTGCTCCCATTTCTCTTTCAGGTTCTACCCGTGGGGGTGAATTAGTGAGGGACTACATTCAACAATTTTGTCATCCAGGTACACAGCCTAGAAAAGATGGGAAAATAAACATCAGGGATGTTCATGATTTTCCCTTGTGAACAATCCTCTTCACTATCACAAAGTTGGCAAGTAGTGCGACACTTCGTCTGGCGAACATATCATGCATGCAGTGTGCACTTGAGTGCCTTGAGCCAACTATTAAACTGGTGTGAGGCAGTTCTCTCTTCGATGAAAGAGTAGCTGACCAAAGTAAAGAGCAGTAAGACAAAAAAAATTAGCTATGACTCAATCTTGATTTCTTTTGCCTTAGAGAGAATTCCATTGATGCAACCTTAGCATGTGTCACTGAGTTTAACTGGTCCTAGAGATCCACGGATGCAGAGATGGGCCGATTTGATGGCTAGACATGTTGGTCAGTCGTCAATTTCATTTTCTCCTGCATTCTTCAGTTGGCTCTGTCGACAACACATTGTCATCAAGGAGCATCCATATGTAGGGATGGATTTTTGTGGAGATCCAAATTTGATATTACTAGTGGGTGCTCAATGGGGTGCTACAAGTAAATTATTTTGACCATGTGCTTTGTTCTTTTAAGTTTTTACATGTTTTTTGTGTTTTTTGATGTTTCCAAGACTAAACTAAAAATTTTCTCACACATACAAATGTTGGCACTATTCAACTAACGGGTCATCAACAGGAGGCAGGTGAACCAATGTGGAGAAATGTTGGAGATACTGGAAGAGTCGCAGGATCATATAGAGGGTTTAACCCTCTGTATACTAGATGTATGTATCGAAGAGTTACCAATGAGGCTACAATGCCATACTATTGGTGTACCTAGCTATTGGATGAGGCTATTGCACATGATAGCTCAGGCAGTGACCTGTTATCATGAGCATCATTAGATCTACTTAGGATGATTTACTGTATACATTTTTAGTTTTGAGGTAAGATGACCAACATGTCTTGGACACAAATTTTTGCAAAAAAATTTAAACATCTATCTATTTTACTTTTAGTGTTTTTATATAGTTATGTTTAATCCTATTCAACTATTGATGTGAATTGAAAATTTACTTTTTACATATGTCGTAAATGTTTGTTTAACACATAGTTTTCTAAAGAATCAGTCAATGTGTTAAAGTTCCTAGAAATGTGTTGATATTCAATGTAATCAAAATGTCTTTCCAAGAGACGAACTCTAAGGAATATACGATAGATAGTTCGATTTCGAACAATATAAATATTTGTAAGTTGCAGTATGAAAAGTTGTGAGTCCAGCCTAATGATGATTTGGTGAATGCCAAGCAAAATGGAATCAGAGAGGAGTTCGATCAATGCACTATAATCAATGATATTGTTCATAGACCGACTGATACAAATCCCTTGAAAACTCACTAACTCGCCACTTGGAGAAAATATGGCCCATGCTACATAAAATAGGTTCTGTGTACTATGACTAGCACCATCCGCATAACCAACAAATGGTTCCAAAGATTCTGACATCTGCAATAAATACAAAGTGGATTACTTAACCACATAAAAACTCTAAAAGTCACACTGTGACACACACATGCAATCAAAACATATATATTGTTAGGCCCCTATACTACTAGTGTAACCCCTTATTATTATTAGTACAACCCCTTTATTATATTGATTTACCCATTTAGTGCCCATATTGTTACTATTGTGCCCCATAGAAGCCCATTATTGTTATTATTGTGCCCTTACATTATTATTGTTATGTAGGCTCTGATTATATAATGACCCCTTAGACCTCCTATTAT
>APFE031102857.1:0-68445 GCA_000404065.3 Pinus taeda | reverse complement strand
TCATTTGTATCATCGAAGAATTGTTCATTTATGTAATGTAAAGGAGGTTTACCCCTCGAAGAGGCTGAATTCTAAGGCGTTGATCTATCTTTTCTATATTTTCTTGAGCTGGTTTCATAACATATACAGTGTTTTTTACTATGCATAATCAAGCATAGTAACGTTTAAGATAAAACCCGTTTCAGGGTTGTGACAATGGAAATCCATCATAATCAACCAATTTGTAAGTTCCTTTTTCCAAAACACACTTAACAATATAGGGGACCATCCATAATGGTTTAAATTTCCCTACTCCTAATTTATCGTCTTCTTGATCATAAAGCAAGACTAGGTCTCTTTCTGAGAATAATATACAAGGCTTGACATGACGGTCATATTGTGCCTTAATTCATTTCTTATGTGCTTCATTGGCCAATGCGGCTTCACGACGTGTTTCATCTAGATGGATGAGTTCTTAGAAACATGCTTCTTCATCAAAAGTGTCAGGTAATAGGTCAATTGCAAGTTTTAATGATGAAATTTCACACTGTATGGGAAAGATTGCCTCCAGACCTTACACCAATTGAAAAGGTGTGAATCCAGTTATGTTTCTCACTGAGGTTCAGTAAGCCCACAAAGTTGAGTACAGGATAAAATCTGAACCATGATCTATAACTATAGCTTGTGGTACACCAAACCATACAACCACATGGTTGGAGAAGAAAAGAGCAGTCGTCTCACCACTGTTGTTTAACGTAGGCATCGCCTCAGCCCATTTCGTAAAATAGTCCACAACAATAATAATATACCCATGCCCCCTGACCGAGTGAGGGTTACATGTCATGAAATAAATGCCCCATTTTGCAAATGGTCCAACAACGACGACAAGATGCAGTGGTGCAGGTGGTAATCAAGTTTCACAGTAAAGAATCTGGCATGCATGACAAATTCTAACAACAATAATGCAATCGTTAAATATGGTTGGCCAGAAGTAACCAACATGGAGAATCTTTTATGTGGTAGCATAATCAGATAAATGTCCACCACAAGCACCAGAATGGCAATCATTCAAAATGTTATTGGCTTCCTCATGTGTGAGGCACCTCCATAAAATCGTATCAATACCGTGACGGTAAAGGGTGTCATCAATGATCAAATAATATTTGGCTTGATATTGAATATGTTGTTGTTGCGAGCAAGAGGTATCGAGTAGGATAGTTTGGGTTTGGAGATAGATCAGTATATCTCCATACCAAGGATTAGATGACGAAATCAGAAATAGAGAATCATCTGGAATTGATGGTTCCATTGTTGAATCGATGTCGATAGAGGTAAGCTCACAAAGAAGCTCGGAAAAAGCTAGAGATCTCTTTGACTTGGATTTGATGAATTCCAAATAAAATTCATTCAAAATGATGATCCATTTCATATATTTCCCCCCAACAATTGACGTGACAAGATGTATATCATAGGGTTGCAATCCAAAATGACAGTGGTCTTTCACGACTGCCTTTATATTGGTCTTATGGGCAAATATTAATCTAATTATAGCTGGAAAATCCATCCATAAATGAAAATATTTTACATCTGGCATAGTCATCAATTATCCAGTCGTTAAAGGGAGTTGGATAGTTGTCTTTTGGACAAGCATGATTAACATCCCTATAATCAACACACACTCATATTGTTCCTTGTTTCTTCATGACATGAACAAGATTAAAAATCTAGTCGGTAAAAGGAACGAGATATATGAAACTAGCATGCAAAATATTTTCAATTTTTTCTATTATGGCGTCATCCTTCTTCGGATTAACAAGACGGAGGCGTAGTTTTATTGGTTTGACATCAGGATACATTTTAATCTCATGTTAAACTATAGTATAATAAATACCTAGCATTTCCTCATACGACCAAGAAAATATATCGCAGAATTCATGAAAAAGAGCACGGTAAGTTTCAAGTTCCGATGGAGAAGAAGATTTTCCAACATGGATGTTTTCTACAATTCCAGGTTTGGTTGAAATATTGATAGAAATGGTTTCTTTGATATTTGATAAGTTTCGTTCGGAATCGACTGTGTCTATAAATACAAAATTCGAAAGGAAATCAGTGATTGAAGGGTGATTTAGTTCATTTGGAATATCTTCTCTATGATCTAGAAGATGGGATCGACGATGATAATATGACCATGGCTCTTCTTATTTCATCATTGATTGGATGATTCCTTCATCAGTAGAAAATGTACATGAAAAAGGATCATAGGAAGTACCATATTCTAACGAACGATCAACCCATATAATTGGTCATGATGGATTTGGATTTGTTGCGCAAGCCAAGAAGATTGATTGCTATGCAAGCTCAATGGGGCTCTGCGGCATGGTTTCATTATGCATATCAACTTTGGAATTGTTGGAAATATTCCATGAATCAGATGAAGTGGAAGATATCATGTTACAAGTCTCAACTTTTGCAACTTCCACCATTTGTGATGGTGACGGTAGTGAAAAGGTGCCGATTAGGGAAGAAATTTGAAGAGAACTACTCCAACATTCTAAAGAGATAGTGGGGGTTTGTGAACTAACGAAATGCTTTCGTTTTCCTATGAACTAGAGGTGAAGAAGGCGAGTTGATTAATTACTGTGATTCTGCATTTATGAGGGAAAATGATCATACAAAAGTATGTCGAAACCATAGCATCCATAGCATAAACCCATGGTCTTCCTAGTAAAATGTTGTAGTCAAGGGGTCCATCAACGACCTCAACTTCAATAGTTATAGTTTTTCCCCCTAGTTCTATTTGCAGGTTACTTAAAATTTCCACAAGGTGTATAAGTGCGACCGTCAAAATATTTTAACATTGTAGGTTATCGTGACAAAGGCAGTGAAGCAAGTGTTTTCCAGCAATTCATCAACATGATACAAGTAGATGCACCCTCATCAATAATGGTTCAATGAACAAGCTTATTCAAGGCCTTTACTTGGATCAAGAATGCTAACTGTGTTGGTAATTTGTGGCATATAACCCGCATGGTTAAAAACCACAAGATTGGAATCCATTGGATCAATTCGACCAATTGCTGACAATAAAGCTTACTTTTGCGAGGGACAATTTTGAAGCACCTCAAGCGTCGACATAGCAAAAGGTGACTGAGCCAAATATTCTACTGTGTTATAATTTTGCGTTGCTCGAGCTTGAGGGTTAAATGTAGATTTATGCACAACTCCTTTAGGTGGTTTTATTGTTAACTCTGGTGCAATGGGTGGTGGAATGGAATCAGATGAAGCTGAATTCGAAGCACTGGGTTGAGTTGTAGCCTGATTATTCGACAACAACGATGGATTACTATAATCTCTACTTCGTGTAGTCACCAAAACATTAGTTTTAGGCTTAGTGGTAGATAACATAAGCACTCTTGAAGTGGAAGAATAATCTATAGCAACCGAATGAGTCTCCGGATTTGGAAAAGGATCTGTCAACACAATGGATGCACTAGAAGTCTTAAGAAGTTTTGAGACTTCAGAGTGGTGAGGGCAGTCTCACATAAAATGCTCCTCGTTAAATATTAAACATGGGTAACGAGGTTTCCTAACTGAAGAAGAGGAATCAGATGATTTATCTTGAGGGGTAGGATTTTGTTTCTTTTTGGTTTTCCCCTTTTTCTTGCTTCCAAGTTGCTTTTCATTTTTACCTTTGTCAAATGACATGACATATATTTTGAAAGAAAGTGTATTATTAGATGCACTAGAAGTTTGATTTGAAATAGCAAGTGTCTGACTAGATTGTCTACTTGCTGTTTGTGTGCTAGAAGAACCTATCACACCATCACTGGCATGAGAGTCCTTACTAGATGGAGGTGGTGGAACAGTAAAAGTTGGTCTGGGTGCATTTGGAATCTTATCATAGAACATGCTAGACTGGGTGTAAATCAAGACTAAGTATTGGACATGAGCAATTACTTTCTCTTCAGTAACAACTCCTCCTTTAGCCACATCCTCAGTGATAGATGGAAACAAGGATTTGTTCAACCACTCAGCTAAAAGTTTACCAGGAAAAAAGTTTTGACCATTCAACGAAGACGACGCCACTCGTGAATATGATCACAAATGTGAGTAGTAGTGTTATGTTTAAAGTTGGTCAACAGTTCCATTCCAATTTCATAACTGATAAGTAACTGGAATTGGGTTAGAAATGTATTAGCTAAGGATGTGAAGTTTTCAAATGAAGCTCGTGGTAATTAAATATACCACTTTGCAGTCGAACCAGTAAGCGTTCGCTGGAAAATATGTAGTCTAATTGAATCATCATTCAGAGAGTTGGATGAACACCATAAATGAAAAGTCATAATGTGGTTGGATGGATATTCTCCAGGGTTTCCATTGAACTTAGGAATATCAGAAGGCAATTTGTGAGGAATCACTGGACACCAAGGTGCATAAAGAATGGGATCATTGGTAGGTTGATTTAAATCTGTTAATTCAAGTGTGAGACAAAAGGCAATTGTCGATTTAGGTCAGGTTGAACGTAACCAGGGTAAGATGGAATTGTCTGGGCAATAGGCCTTTGCATACCAGCATAAGGAATATGTTACTGGTAACCTTGATAGGGGTAGGTTTGTTGAGCATATCCAGTATAAGGTGGTTTTTAGGCACTGGGATAAATTTGTTGTTGTCCAAACCCAGCATAGGCTTGTTGACTAGGTCCTGGGTAAACTTGTTGTTTACCAAACCCAGGATAGGCTTGTTGACCAAGTCCAGGATAAGTTTGGTACTATTAGAATTAGTGTTGTTGAATTTTTGGCTTCCACGGTTGTTGATGTAACAGTTGTTTCCCACAAATGTAAGTTTGACTAGATTGTGAATAAATTAGACCAATATAAGTCTGAGTCATCCTAACTAATGGTAAACTGGCATGAGGTTGTTAGATTCTAGACACAAACGGTTGCTGTAAAATGGCCTAAGAAGATTGATTCTATAGACCTGAAACTTGAGGGTCAGAGGTTGAAGGACCATGTTACAAAGGTTGAGATACAATCAACTGAGCTTGCGACTATGGTAAAGTCATAATGACAAGCATAGTAGGTATGGATGAAATAGATTGCATTGGTTGTGATGGATATGCAAGCCTTGGCTGAATGGGCATTGTAGGTTTCCACTAACAAACAGTCATTCCAGAATAAGTTGGACCTAAAGATGACGGTATACTACCATATGATTTCCCCCTATAAAATGGAGGATAAGCAGATTGGGCATATTGTTATCCATATGGAGGTAATCCAGTGTCAAGTGGATACATTTGATGGTAACTAAATGGACCAACTTGATATTGACTTGATGGATCAAACTCTTCAGTATCCATAAGTGAAGAACCAGGTAAATTTCCTGTGGTCGACATGGGTGAAGACCATGGACTAGAAGCAACACCGAAGTGAGTTCCAGATAATGATTGGCAACCTGGTGGGATGGATGGAACACCATATAGATGTGAATCAGGTGTTGTGGTAAACATTGAAGAAGTAGCGATAATAGGTGTTGTCGTATCTGTAACAGATGATACAATCTAGGATGTTATTTCAGCCATAGTCAAATGACCCAATAAATGTCCTAATTAATATATGGGAGTTTGAAAATAGCAGTAACCTGAGGAGAATAAGGATAAAGATAAAGCCCTGGTCCAAAACGAGTTGGAGTTTTGGGTGTTTCTTCTTCAAATTCCTCTTCAATAGTAATCAAACCAGGTGGAAGGATTTCATTTTCAAGTCGTAATAGATTTTTGGTGTTTGACTCTACAGTAAAGGAGAAGTCTCAATAGTTAAAGATGTCTGAGGATAAACTGGTTGGTCATCTTCTGGTATGGGAACAATGTCTGATTGTTCAACTTTGAGATCCAGGTGTTCTAGTAAAAGAACAATGGGTTCAGGATGAGTTTCTTGAACAACTTATGGTTTAGAAGTAACTTCTAGTTGAACTTCGATAGCTTCGGGGCCAACTTCCGGTTGAACATATTCAAGTTCAGAAGTAATTTCTTATTGAACAACTTTGGGTTGAGGATCAACTTCAACTTCTTGTTGGAAAACTTCAGTTATCGTTTCACTAAGTTCACTTTTAGTGTCCTTGGGTAATTGTAAAGGTTCCACTTCAGTAGTAGATGAACTAGTAATTGTAGGAGTAACTAGGGTCACAATACTTATCGGTATAGGTGACTCTGGTAAATCAAATGAAGAACCAGAAGTTTGTGATGTACTGGACTCAGTTAAACGAGACTAATTTTGTTGAATAGGTGTAGCTTCAGGGAGTAAAGTTGATTTACACGCTATCCTTCGCAAACAGCGGGGTAAAAGTTAATGTTCCTGTCTGATTGGTGATTGATTTTTTTACAAAAAGAAATAAAAAAAAGAGGGTAATCTAGGCAAAAGGATTACCAAGCAACTATGAACTGCAATATACTGCTCAATAAACCAAGGACTTAACATACGTGCATGAAATCTCCTCGAATTCTGTGTTTGGTGTATCACAGTGTAGAAGGCGACTGACTCAGTTACCTAAGGATGGATAGCAACCTAATGTAGTCCTCCCATATATACCCTAAAGTGCATGGAGGACCAATCCATGTTAGCATTGTCTAATGCGAAACCACATAGTGAGAGCATTCCTTTATATTTTTCGAAATATAACACCGCCCTATATACCCGAAGGTACGTGGACGAGCTACGATATACTTATGTATGTGGAATGAGGTATCACACATGGAATGCATCGTAGATAACTAATGATATTTGCTATGTTTAATGATGCTGGAACAGGTATCTAGTCTAGACCTCTAAATGTTATGTGTTAAGTTACAATGCTCCATTAGGTTAATTGAGATAAATTTTAGTTGATCTTGTTTAAAATTTTACCTTTTAGGTTCACCGCGTGATGTTTCTAGAACTCCTAGAATGCAACTATGTTGAGAAACATTCTTTTCATTTGATTTGAACAATGAAAACCATAACTAAAAGGGATAGAGCAATCAAAATATTTAAACAAAGAGCATAGAGCACATCTAATGCAACTTTCCCTATACTATTCCTACAAGCACAAGCAAAATTCTAAATGCATAATGCATGTTTTTATTTTCATTTACTTTAATGTTTTGATGAACAAAAGGAAACTAAATGCACAAACAATCAATCAATACTTTTCGCAAGAAACAAATACTTTACGTCGGTTCCTTTTTCAAAGAAATGAAGACTTTACGAAACTTCTTTTTCATAAAATACTAATTTATGTAAGCTAACTTTGACAGTGAATTGATAATGATAAAGAAATGGCTTAAGAAACACTAAACAATCAAGCCAAAGTAGGGCTAGGAGAGGAAATACAAACTGATTTCAAAACCATAGAAAATATTGATCTTTCAACAATCAACATCAGAAGCATATTTGGAAAAACCAACCCAAAGGTGGGTTTCTTAGCTTGACAGGGATTAGCATGGCCTTGATTGGGAGATAGTGCACTATAGTGCATTGTCTCTAAGCTAAGGCTGGTTTGTAGTGCACAGTGTCAAGACCAACATTGTGCTGGTGCGAGAGAGTCCAACCAAGAAACATTGAAGCACACTTTTTGACCAAAAAACACTTGAAAATGACTAAAAAGAGATCAATGAAGTCAAGTAAAGTCCATTAGGATGTAATATTATGAGGATAAACTACTAGGAATGGCAGTCGTTCCACAACAGAGTCGCTAATTTGATATATGGAATTTGTATCTACGGATAGACACATTTTCCCTAAGTGGGTAGTTACACTTAGAACAACAGAAAGAAAGTGGTTTAACATTTTCCTATAATAGATAGATGAGATTAAGGAACATACTTTTGATCTTTCGCTTCCTTGATCTCCTTTGAATTTCTCCCATCTTTCCCACTCGAATTGAATCCACTCAATTGGTACATGTCAACAGAAACGACAATGACCAAAGTATACAATCTATCTACTATAAATAAATGGAATCGAAAACATTAAAACATATTTGCATCATAGATATGAACAAGAATATGGGAAAAGGAACAAACAACTTTATTGATGTAGAAGGAAGAGTTACACCCAAAGCGGTTCGATCTTGTGTCACTCATCCAACTTCAATCCAACCATCATCACACCAAAAGCACATCAATCCAACATCATATCATTACTTGACATGAAATCAAATCTCAAACCAATAGTATTTCTCTAAAATCTTCATATTCTAGCCCCTGATCACTATGATTAGAGGTCAACTTATAGGGAAATGTAGGTGGTTATGTCATAAATTGGGCATTGAATGGTTTTCCAAAATTGGAATTAGTTTCCATGGAGAAAGGGATGAGAGGATAGAGGGATAATTGATCCATATCCTATCCAAAGTCAACCTCATAGGATGATATAAGATCTGGGCATCCTTCTAGAATTCTCTAGAATCAGAGAGTATTCCCAAAATCCAATGTCAATTTCGCTCATTCTTGCCTAGCGCAGGGCAAAGAGGGCCTAAGTGCACTACAGTGCATGTTAGGTCACTATAATACTAGTGATTCCCACATTGCTATTATCATTGTAGCCCTTATTGTTATTATTGTGCCCCTATTGTCCCCATATTATTATTAGTGTGTCCCATAGAAACCCACTATTGTTATTGTTGTGTCCTTATGTTATTACTGTTATGTCGACTTGATTATATTGTGACCCCTTAGACTCCTATATATAGAAGGGAGGTTTAGTCATTTGTATAATCCAATAATTGTTCATTTTTGTAATGTAAAGGAGGATTATCCCTTGAAGATGTTGAATTCTAAGGCTTTGATCTATATTTTCTATCTTTTAGTGAGCTGGTTTCATAACATTTGGTATCAAAGCTTTAGATTCTAGGGTTTTGTTGCTCCAAACAGGTCATTATGGAAGTTTCTCTATAACCTTTTTCTAAGATGTTTCAGAAGCTAAAAAAACAACCCATTTGAGCCGAAATCATTCTGAAATTTGGGTCTAAATTTCAGAGCTTGCCTCGCTATATCTTCAAAGATATGGTCTGAGGAAGCTAGGGTTTTTTCAGACTCCCGAATTACATTCCAAGCAAGTGACCTGCATAAAATCGTAATAACTTTTGTTTTGAGCATTATATTAAAATTTCATAAGAATTTTCAGAAAGAGGGTGGCCTATAGTTTTATGTAGATCATTTTTAGATACTAAGGTTGAAACTGTGACACGTGGCACTTCATACAAGTTCGCTTTACTGAACTAGTCTATAATCAGGTCACCGTGGAAGATTTGGCATAACTCTTCCTTGGAGAATCCAGTCTTGATCAGACTTGTGGGGTTAGAAAGAGGATTCAAAGTGCTATGGTAGTAATTAATTTCAGATATTCGATATCTGCATTTATAGAGATACAACACATTCAATATCAAGCTCTTACAAAGTGAAAAAAAAGTGTGTAGTTTTTTTTTTTATTTTGCGTAAGATTGGTTTGAAAAAATAGTTTGAAGGAATTCAAAGGGAATAGTGAATAATTGTTAGCATTAATTGATGCCTTGAAGAAAGAAAATGGAAACACCTAGTAAGCAACCTGAAAGCTCTAGCATGAATCGTGAGGAAGAGGAAGAAATGCAACATGATATATCAAGAATACAAGGTCAAGTATAACAAATTTCAGTCTCACAAAAGGTAACTGAAGCCAAGATGAATGGTGTGGAAGCTAATATGAAGCATGCAAGTCAAGATGGATGGTGTGGAAGCCAAGATGAATGGCATGGATGCTAATATGAATGGCACGGACACTAAGATGGAAGAATTGAAGATAAATTTGAATAAGTTGCTACAAGAAATGGTTACTAATGGTGAAAGGGTTGTAAAGGAAACTCATGATGAGAACAAAAGAAATGTTAATCATGATTTTATGGACTCTAATGTTAGATTGGAGACCCACCATGTTCCAAAAATGATATGAGAAAGTTTGATGGCAAGGATCCCAAAACATGGATACTACAGATGGAGCAATTTTTCGATCTCCATAATGTGCAAACACACAAAAGGTATGTGTTGCAACTTTATATTTGGAACCAAATCAGTTTGTATGGTATCGATGGATTTGCTCTCATAAAAAAATTGTAACTTGCGTAATTTTTACAAAAGAAATGATAGCACATTATGAGGATACATAAAGCAACACCTTTTTTAGGCAATTGATAAATTTCAAACAAAAGGGTTCAATGATGGAGCACATTAAGGACTTCCAAAAATTGAACATAAGGGTAAAAGTTATTCCAGAGGAGCATAGGATTGTTGTATTCATAAGGACTTTAAAGGATAATATCCAACTTGAGGTTCACCTTTGGGAACCTGATTCATTGTAGAACGCATTCAGGTTAGTAGGAAAAATGGAAAGCAAAATTTTGGCAACCAGGAAGCCTACCACTCACAACTATAAAGATGGAAGTGTTGCTTCCCCTAGCCTTCCACAACCTACAAAGTTGACACCACAACAATTGGAAGAAAAAAGAGCAAAAGGGATTTGTTACAGTTGTGATAGAAAATGCATTAAAGGTCATAAGTGTGCTGAGAAGAAATTATTCTACATAGATTGTGAAGAGGAGGAAGAAAAGGAACAAGAAATGTCAAAAGTAGAGGATATACTCCAGGAACAAAACCTAGATAAAGAAGAAATGAATCAGACCATATCTTGTAATGCATTGGCTGGAATTACCACTCCTCAAGCTATCAAGATAGAAGGACATATCAAGAAGAAAAAGGTAATAGTGTTGATTGATTCGGGAAGTACCCATAATTTTATTCATTGTAAGGTAGCCAAGGAATTGAATTTTTTTCCTATATTCAGCACTAGAGTGTCAAGTGATGGTTGGAAGTGGAGGAAACATAAATTGCTCTAGAAAGATCCATAAGATCAAGCTATCCATGGGAGAATATGTATTGAATAGCCCAATGCTTTCCATTCCAATTGGTGGTGTTAATGTTGTGCTAGGAGTCCAATGGCTACAATCCTTGGGTACAATAGCTTTTAATTTTCAAGAGCCTTTCATGAAATTTTGTGCAGAAGGGAAGGAAGTTGAATTAAGGGGTATTGCAGGGAAACTAAGAAATATAATCAGCTCTCACGGTATGAAAAATATTCGAAAGAGGGAACAATGAGGCATCATTGCACAATTATGTTCACTAGAAATTCCCACATTGAAATCATCTATTTCTCCAGATCTCCAAAAAGTCTTGGACAATCATTCCAAGGTATTTGAGACTCCCAAAGGCCTCCCAGCTATTCATGATCATTATCATGTTATTCATTTGATTCTAGGAAGTGTTCCTCCAAACATCAGGCTGTAAAGATATCCCTATTCCCAAAAGAGTGAAATTGAACATATGGTTGCAGAAATTCTTGAGCCTAGTATAATTCAACCTAGTCAAATTTCTTTCTCTGCTCTAGTAGTATTGGTGCACAAGAAGGCTGGCTCATGGTGCATGTGTTCAAATTATAGGGAGCTTAACAAACTCACTATTAAAGATAAATTTCCCATTCTTGTCATTGATGAATTATTGGATATATTGCATGGATCAATTTACTTCACCAAGTTTGATCTTTGTTCAGGATATCATCAAATTAGAATGAAGACTAAAGAAATTTTGAAAACAACATTTAGAACTCATGACGGTCATTATGAATTTTTGGTCATGCCTTTTGGCCTCACCAATGCACCTTCTACATTTCAGGGTTTGATGAATTTGATTTTCAAACCCTTCCTTAGACAATTTGTGTTAGTATTTTTTGATGATATATTAATCTACAACAAGTCTTCGAAGTATCATGTTCAACATGTTGACAGGGTGCTCAAAATATTGGAGGAGAAATAATTATATGAAAAAAGCTCCAAATGTTCCTTTGGAGTAAAAGAGGTGGAATACCTGGGTCATATTGTATCTCATGAAGGCGATAAGGTAGACCCTAGCAAAATTAAATCCATTAAGGAATGGAAAATCCCCACATCCATAAAGCATCTGCAAGGATTTCTCAGGTTGACAGGGTATTATCACAAGTTTGTTAAGAATTATGGGAGAATAGTATCACCTCTAACAACATTATTGAATAAATATGCATTTCATGGATCCCAGAAGCAACAAAGGCCTTCGAACATCTTAAAGAGGCAATGTGCCAAGCACTGATGTTAGCTGTGCCGCACGAAAACCTTTATAATGGAATGTGATGCTCTAGGAAATGGGATTGGTGTTGTTTTAATGCAAGATGAAAGACCCATTGCTTTCAAAAGCTGTCCAATCAAAGGAAAGTATTTACACAAAGCTATTTATGAGAATAAAATGTTGGCAATACTACATGCACTTAAGAAATGGCTACCCTACCTAATGGGAAGACACTTCAAGGTAAAAACGGATCATGGTAGTCTTAAATACTTTTTAGAACAAACATTATCCTTTGAAGAGCAACAAAAATGGGTCATAAATATGTTGGGTTATGACTTTGAAATCATCTACAAAAAAGGGAAGCAAAATGTTGTGGAAAATGCACTCTCAAGACAGGATGAGGATGTGGAAGCATTGTTGTGCACCATTTCTATTATCCACCCAGATTGGATAAATGAAGCAAGGGATGAATGGAAGAATGACGAAGAGGTGTGGGCACTCATTCAAAAGTTACAACAAGATCCCAGTGCATCTAATACATTTAGCTGGAGAAATGATTCGTTATGGTACAAAGATCGCTTATACCTATGTAAGAATTCCCAACTCAAACAAAAGATTCTTATGGAATTGCACACTTCTCCCTTAGGAGGGAACTCAAGATTTTTAAAATCTTACCACAGGGTTAGGAAGGACATTTTTGGGATGGTCTTTAATCAGATATTCAAAAAAATTTGGCGAAATGTTTGGTTTTCCAACAAAATAAAGTTGAAACAATTAAAACCCAAGGTCTACTACAACCTTTATCCATTCCAAGCCAACATTGGGAAGAGGTTTCAATGGATTTTATCACAGGTTTACCCAAGTCTGAAGGAAAGAGTGTCATCATTGTGGTAGTTGAAAAACTTACCAAGTATGCACACTTTTGTGCATTATCGCATCCATTTAAAGCCGGTACAATTTCTAATGCATTTATGGAAACAATTCAAAAGCTACATGGAAACTCAAAGATTATTGTAAGCGACAGAGATCCCATTTTCACTAGAAATTTTTGGACAGAATTATTTTCTTGTCTCGATACTCAGTTAGCTCGTAGTTCATCTTGTCATCCTCAATATGATGGGAAAACTGAGATATTAAACAAATGTTTGGAAGGATATATTCATTACTTTGTATCTGATAAACATACACAATGGGTCAAATGGTTGCCTCTAGCTGAATGGTGGTATAACACTTCCATACTACAGAGAAAATGACCCCATTGATGGCACTTTATGGATATCATCCACCATCCATCACATCATATTTAAGAGAAAATTCTAAGGTTCAAGTAGTGGAACATCACATTGAGCATCAACAAAAAGTTCTCTAACTCTTAAAGGATAACCTCACATTGGCACAAAATAGAATGAAACAACAGGCAGATCAACATTGCAGTGAAATAAGTTTTGTTGTAGGTGACTGGGTATTCCTAAGGTTACAACTGTATAAGAAAATTTCCCTCAAGAAAGCTAAGAAGCATAATAAATTATCACCAAAGTATTATGGTCCATACAAGGTGTTGCAAAAGATTGGTACTATAGCATAAAAATTGGAGCTTCATGCAGCATCCCAAGTGCACCCAGTTTTCTATGTTTCATGTTTAAAGAAGGTTATAGGTGACAAGCTCCCAATTCAAACAATATTTCCATAACTTGATGAGGAAGGAAAAATCATATTGGAACCAGAAGCAGCCACAGAAACAAGAACTCGATAGCTACGAAATCGATCAATTTTGGAGTATCTCATCAAGTGGAAGAACTTATCCGCTGAAGATTCCACATGGGAGGATGAGAATTTTATACAGAAGCATCCAAAACTACTCAAGCATTTAGGAAAACACTTTTCAGAAGGAGAGGGGCATGTTAGGTCCCTATAATACTAGTAATTCCCCCATTACTATTGTCACTGTGGCCCTTATTGTTATTATTGTGCCCCTATTGTCCCCATATTAATATTAGTGTGCCCCATAGAAACCCACTATTGTTATTTTTGTGCCCTTATGTTATTACTATTATGTCCGCTTGATTATATTATGACCCCTTAGACTCCTATATATAGAAGGGAGGTTTAGTCATTTGTATTATCCAAGAATTGTTCATTTGTGTAATGTAAAGGAGGTTTACCCCTTGAAGAGGCTGAATTCTAAGGCATTGATCTATATTTTCTATATTTTTGTGAGTTGATTTCATAACAGTGCCAGCTTGAATGGCCTTACCTGCTCTGCAATGCAGTTACCCCTGAACAAGGCTGCGCTGGTGCCCCATGGAGGCATTTCATTAGGGTTTCAGGCTAGGAAACTTCCATGGATGGAAGCATTAAATTTGATGACTTTTCTAGGGCATGTAACAACTAAATTAGGGTTTTATGAGCCCTAATTGTACTGATCTGATTGTCAGCAACCTTCCATGATATCTTGCATTCCTGCCTCACACTCTTTCTTTAGTTGCCTAGCTCTCTTCTACTACACTACCGGTTGTTTCTTCTTAGCCTTCTGTTGCTGCCTTTCCTTCTCTTGTTTTTGCTTCTTTCCTTGTTGTTGTTTATGTCCAACAACCTCTTTTCATTTGTTCTTGTTGAAACCTCAAACTCCCTTTTCATGGGAGGTTGAACCTTAAGCCTTTCACTCATTGGAGCTAGGTTATTCCTTGAAACCTAAACCAACCTCGATTAGAGGGGATATTTTCTTTCCAATCATCTCATCTAAGACTTTCTTTCTCTCCTCAAGCTTCTGATATTAAGGCAACTCTTTATTTGACTTCTCTAAGTCATGTATCAATGAGACTACTTCAACTTATAGTCTCTTACATGAAGCTTCCTTCTCACTCACCTAATTGGTCAACATACAACTCAGCCTACTAGCCTCTTCTTGTTGAGAATTAAGATTTACTATTTTTTTTCTCAACATTTCACTCTCAATCTCATAAATTTTTAGTTGCTCCTTTTTCTTGAGATTTTCCTCTGATAGGTCCTTGATCTCCTTTAGATTCAAGATTACTTTTTTTCTAAAAAGGATCCTTTCATATAGGTCATTTTCTTCATTATCAAAGGTGATAGCTGAGTCACCACAAAGATTTATAATCATATCTATGTCCATGGCATATTACATAGGTATAAGGGTTTTACTCTCTTCATAACTACCTAGGGTATTCTCATTTTGTCCCATGGATGAGAACACCAGAAATCTCTCTTCTTCCTCTGAGGATCCCTTATTTTCTATTTCTACTAAAGTGGGTCTATCTTCATTACAACTACTAGATGCATATCTATCTCTATCTTCAAGTATTTCACATGTACATCTAGATAATGAATGACCTATCTCTTTGCATTTATCACACAACAATATCTTACCTTTTGAGAAACATGATCTCCCTTCCAAGTCTTCTTTATCCTCAATGTGAGTGTGATGAGAAGAAACTTCTACATGTTCTGATTCATTGCTAGAGCAACATGAATCCTCTCCCTCTTCTTGAGCCACATGGATAACTCTTCCATATAGAAATTGCAGTCTCTCCAACATTTCCCTTGTTGTATCACAATTCCTTACTTTATCATCATATGGTTTAGACAACCCTTTCAAGATGACCTCCTTGGATTCTTCATTTTTCTCACTCTTTTCTCCATTCAATGAGAAGTGCCCTACGTCAACATCTAAGGCCATTAAATAGGCATCCATTATGACTTTCTATAATACATAATTTGATTCACTTAAGAATGAAACTCCTTCAAATGTAAGCCAAGATTGATTATCCATTTTTCCCTTTGATTACCCTCTAGTAGTTAAGCTATTCCTGAAGGAACCTTGGCTCTTATACCAATTGTTGGAAACAATGGTAATACTGAGAAGGGGGTGAATCAATATTAAGGCTAATTTTTAAACTCTTTATGCCAATTTAATTTTCTTCTTCAAACTTGGAAACCATCCATATAATCAACAACAATGTATCATATGGCAGTAATATGAAAACAACATACACAAACACACCATGAGCTTCATACATATGAGACACAAGGTTTTACGTGCAAACCATTTTGGGAAAATGGTTGTTGCATCCAACTTGGTCTCTACCATTACATTAAACATGAGAATGGTACCTAACTGTTTCTCCATACTGAGAATAAATTCTTTGGCCACCTGCACACTTCAACCAGACACTATCCTTTATGTCGACAAATCTCCTATCACTGAGGCTCTCCATGCTTATTCATGGTTTCATGTTGATTGGTTGTACTTTGACATGGATTCTCTGTGGACCATTTTCCTCGTTACCTTGTCTCAATGCTTTCTGCAGATCCATCTAAATCCATAAACCAACTTCACCGGTCTACATTTTTTCTTCAGCTTCTAACCCATTCATCCATTTAACTCACTAATGCATGCATCTGAGTAAAAATATGGCTTGTCTCACCTCAAAGAAGTCCCAACACTCTTTTCTATAAACCATGTTCCTTGGACCCTTGACCCAACGATATTAGACAATCTCTATTATTACTACTACCAACTCCTCTGCATAACCGTGGTCCTTGTTGCCGACTCATCTATCTTCCATACACATTTGTACTATCATATTGGATCCACGACATATCTTAACTCATACAAGAGGGATGTTATGATATCAATTTGTTCTGATACCCTTAGCCCCTTGGCACTTAGATCCTTTGGAATTTTCTTTCTCATATGACTGAGATGAGTGACCGTCAAATTAGATCTACATTAAATCCCCTTTGTATTGTAACTTCTGCAAAGTTCTGATTGTGTCTTAACTCCTTGTGATTAGTTCTCATCACTTTTCACATCATAGGACCGCTTCCTATGACTACCAGTATAGCACATAGGTTCCAAGCCTTTAGACTCCTACTGTGGGGGGGGGGGGGGGGGGGGGGGCTTATCTCCACCCTCTGATATACTCCATTGCACTCGGGTGCTAGCCCCACTTTGCACCATTGGTTCTTTCGATATCTACAGGACCACGTTCTTTTAAATATCAGAGCCCCCTTTATCATAACTTTTTTGAGTGACATTTACCTTGGAGTTACGAGGTCCTTAACCTTTGATATACTTGCCTCCGATATACTGACCTCAGAGATGATGTCATGTTCTTGTCACTTATCCATGTGGCTCCTTCTAAGTGGAAACATGTGTCACTTTGAGTTGCCCCATTGAGCCACTGAAAATGCCAAAGAAGGCTACCATGTGTCCACATTACTGCCACGTCATGCTGACGCCAGTTTCCATTGTAGCTTCTTGGATCCAATCACATGTTTCCATATGTCCTACCAAAGGAGAGAGAAGGGGGCCCGTCAAGGCTTTGTTTTGCAACAGGATCCTTTATTAACTTTTCTCGGCATTCCTCAGTGCTTCAGCTATCAACCCTACTACATATTGTAACTTTTTAAAATACCACTGTTAAGAAGTTCCAATATTCCAATATCCCATACCTCCAATATTTCAATTACCTCTGGTATTCTAATAACCTACAGCTTTTGATATCCTGATATGCTCTTCTCCAGGTTCCTATATTCTCAAACCTCTGATATGGTCTACTCGAATTCTCCAACATTCATCCTTCTACTCTACTGACCTTCGATATTCTGATATGACCTGCTCTGAGGTCTTGATATTCTGATCTCTGGTATAGCCTGCTCTGATTTATTGACCTGCATAGGACTTCAAGACCCTGACTTCGGTAGACGATAAATTTTGATCCAGCAGGCCATTTTTGTACTCCCACACATTGTTGGAAATATATTTGAGAGAAATTTCCAATGGATAAGGTTTGATGTAGGCTTTGAGCCCATCTGATACCTTTAAAATGGTTGCCAAAACTCTACCACTCTTTGCTCCTTGAATCTTCTTGTGACTAGAATCATGAACTTCCAACCACAATAGTCATCATTTTATGGCTTCTCTAGTAAGCCTGCTACTATGATGATTCTATATAGAGAACTACATCAACCAGGGAATCCTCCTAGGACATCACTATAGTCATCATCTTATGGATTTTTTGATAATCCTGATACTGTGATGATTTTCTACAAAGCACTACAACAACCATGGGATTCCTCTTGGGTCATCACTGCCAACAACTGTTGTGACAAGAATCCATGCTAGTATGTTTAACATCAATGCCAACAATCCTTCCAGTAGTTAGACAATTCCAACTTCCCAAAACATCTCCTGGCATGACTGTTGACATCAATGGAAATACTTGTAACACATCTTTACTAAGCCACTAGCCACCTAAACAATTCCAATTGTCCAACAGGGTGGTATGTATAAGTCCCTGACTTGGTTTGCTTTTTTAGATGTTAATAAGAGTTATTTTATCCATGTGATTAATGAGCACCTCTACTTGTTATTATGTTGATTATATGGAAAATTTGTCATGGTTCCTATTCTTGTTATTTGCATGGTTTTATGATGTGTTCTAGTTATGGCTCTTGTTCATGATTATATAAGGTAATTAATGGTTGATGAATGAATGGGCTAACAAGTGTTGTTATAGCTATATTGAGAGGGCATTGGGACTTCTTAGTTATTCTCAAATGGAGTTCAGATACTTACGATCAAATATCCATTCATGACCTGTAGTTCCCATGTTTATGATATGTTTGACGAAATGTATATTGTGTACTAGGCATGTTATGGTCAAGATCTTGTTCAAGTTTTATATTGTTACCATTTTGCATCTTATTTATGATTATGGGAAGTTACATGCGATTTTGGGAAGTGGTCTAGAGGCTAGCCTAGAAAGGTGGCTTAGATCTCGGGACTACTAGCAATGAACTCAGTAATTTTGGTCATAACCACATGGATGCAAGCTTATCCATGTCCATATAAAAAATTTAATGTAGTTGAGAGACGACATGGGTTTCAGCCTATCAAGCAGCAGAGTAAGGACAATGGTAGAGAACCATTATGGTGTTGAACCTATGATGAAGATCATCGTAGGACGATTTTCCCTTTCTATCAGAGTGGCGAAATGGGATCAAGATAGACCTCATATCTACAGTGTGCAGGAGGTGCAAATAGTTAGAGTGTGTGTTAGCTTGCATTCCCCATATCTATGAAATAGTTGATAATAAGCAGTTAGGTCACCAGGTATCCATAATTGAGGTGGAAGTGGAACTAGGGGGAGAGTTCTAGGAAGAGCCTAAATGCATTTAAAAGCCGAAGGAGCTCCTACTCTGAGACAGAACAATAGAGCAAGTTAAAGTGCGCGGAAGAAATTTGGGAATGAGGAAGCTACATGGAAGATGATTGACCAGATGTGATGATAAAAATTGGTTTTCAATTATAGCTAGATTTGTTGAGGGAATTGGAATCCATTGAGAAATGATATGTGTAGGTGTTCAGTTGTAGAGAAACTTGCTTAGTACAACAAGGTAATGTAGCTTTTATATTTTTATATTTTATTATGCACTGACAGTTATGCATTCATGGCAGTATGATGTAAGGAATTGTATGGAGAAAGATACTTCCATAGATCTTGAAGAAGCCTTGGGTTGATTTTTCCCTTGGAAGCACTAGAAACCATGGGGGTTGAGTCCTTGTGCCTGTTGAGAGTTTTATGCCTTTGATATTTTGTGATATGTTTGTGCTTGGTTTGCAGTTTTGATTGTGTTTCATGCATGGCCATGCCACTTTGTTTACGGTGTTTTATTATTATTCATTTTCCATAGTTTTCTTCTTGTTGGCTTCTTGTTCTTTCCTTTTATGTGTTAAGGGTCTTTGGAATTGGTTGGAGAAACAAGAAATTTAATGGAAATCGAGGAGAGTTGAATGAAACCCAACATGTAATGTAAGACTTGAATGAATCATGATGCATGGACAAAGGGCAAGTGGAGGCAATAATATGACATCCAGCTGGATTGGTTCGGTCCATTGGGGTAAATGGATAGTGGCAAGATAGTCATGAGAACACTAGTACAAAATGGATAATTAGTTACTAAAAAAATGACTAAAATTCTCATATAAATGACCATTTTTCAATCAGTGACCAATAGTAACTAATTTATAGTATCTTATAACATGACCAATTTTTAGTCATTTTTAGCTTAGTCATTAATTGGTTGTCTCCATTTTATTGTTCAGTAGTATATTTAGTCATAAATTTGGATATTAATTTAGTCATTTGCCACAAAATAAATTACTACATGATCACCCGAGAAAATCAATTAATGACCAAATAAATATGACCAAATGTTGGTCATGTTATAAGATACTATAAATTAGCTACTAGTAGTCATATATATGTAAATTTTAGTCATTGCTTGAATAAAATGAATGACGAAAGAAATATGACTAAATTTCAGTCATGTTATAAAATACTGTAAATTAGACACTAATCGTCGTATATATGCAAAATTTAGTCATCATTTGTAATCACAAATTTATCATTTACAATAGCCATATATATTTTTCTAGTAATTTCATATTCATTATATAAATGACTAATTTAGTAGTTTATATTCATTTCATTTACTTTCATTAATTATCATTATAAACGACTAATTTAGTCATGTATTCATTTTATTTGTGTTAATCATCAATCAATAAACTACTAATTTGGTAGTTTTAGAGTGATTTTATGTATTTATTAGTAATCAACATAAATTAATTAGTATCATTTTGCGACTAAATTAAAAAACAAAATGGCATACAATGTGCATGTTCATCTAATATGAAAACACAAAGTTACATATGTTAATTACAATACTAAATAATATCAAGTGCAACTATAAATAATTTCAACCACAAATTATATTATATAAAATTTCAAGTATTACACTATGAGTTTCCAACTTAATATAGTTTGACTACAATTTATACATGAAATGATTGTTTCATCACTTCAAAACATTATCACTATGTTGCCAAGGCATTGCCAATGAATTCACTAACTCTAGAGACTTGAACATTAGTCTCTATGTGTGTTTCTTATGTTTGATATTGGCTCTAAGAGTATCACTAGATCGATTTTCTTCTCTCCCCATTTTTTCATTTGTTGCTCCAGTGTTATTGTTCTCCTCTTTCTTCAATTCATGTTTCTTACTATAAATATTGATCAGTTCCTCTCCTAAAAAAAAAAAAAAAAAAGATACAATGCAGATTATAAGACATGAAAAACAACGAATAATGGAACATAAACTAAAGTAGACTGTAAAATATTCATTCGACATAAACCTCAACATCAGTAATGTTAATGCCATTTCCCCCCATAAAAGTAAGAAACTCGAACAAGTTTTCTTCACTTGGGTGATAGTTGCCACTATGTGGTAGGATGACTTGTATAAACAAAGAAACTAAAATGTCACCATAGAAAATAACACCTTAATAACATAGTATTTCACCTTCAAAGAAAAATTAAACACAATTATGCCAACTTACATGCTAAAAAACTCAAGATGTGGATAATTTCTAAAAACAAATAATCTAAGGTGTGATGTCTAATCCCTGTCGTTTATTCACAAAAACATTTCTTTCTCTAACATATGAACTTGGTCAAGTATATAGATAACTTGTGCTCAAATAACAAAATGAAAGTAAACTTTTATAATAGCCATGAAAATCTTTTAACACAAAAAAAAACGAAAGGATTTCAATTAATATTGTGTAATACTAATCTCATATTCAAGCTTGGGATGTTGTTTAAATGGACATGATACCAAGTATTTTCAATTTCATAGTTAAAATATAAAACAAAATCAAAGGAAACATTCAAAATACAATCAAATAAAAAAGAGAGGTTATCATGGAATGGACATTGAAATTATAAAAATTATGTTTACCTATCCTCTGGTGTCTTGTCTAGCATTCCTAAAACATTTGTTTGCCAAAAATAACCATGAGGTGAAATAATCACAACATTAAAAACCATAGTAATCCCTACCCGAAACATTTCCAAAGTTGATGGCTCAAGTGCCTCGGCTCCTCTTGTATTGCCAAACCATATGATGTACAAAGTGAACTGCCATAAGATATTTTTTCTAGAAAATCCTTCACAGTTGAATTTAGAGGTAGTTCTTGCACATTCATCTATTTAACGACAATAAGCAATCCTTTATTGATGAAATTGATATGATGATAGAAATTTAAAAAGTCATACATAAAAAATTGTGTAAAATATTAGCAAATGAATTTCAAAACAAGCAGATTAGTTACTAATGGCACAATATGAACACATTATGAATTTCAAAACAAGCAGATTAGCAAATGAATTCATACTATGTTTCCAAGGAATTGTTCTCTTCTTTCTACAATTCTTGCTTCTTCCCATCAATATTGAGTTCCGCTTCTGGAAATGAAAGAAGATACAATGAAAAGTATAAGATATGAAAGATAGTGAACACTAGAATATAATCTAAAGTAGAATATATATATTTTATAATAGAAAATTGTCAAGAAAATTATAAAGATTAGTCAACAAATTAATAAAAATCTCATTTATATGTTGACTCCCATATAGCCTTTCATTTTACAGTGTCCAAAATTAGCCTTATATATTATTTGGCTACTCAAAAATTGAAAACAATAAACATAGTGTTATATTCATTAAGAGTTTCCAAATTAGGGCTAAATTCCACTGAAATTATCCAAAAAATGCTTCCCCTACTTTATTACAAATGTTGCCACACTTACAGGCAGACTTTTTCCATGATATGTATCTCATTGTCCTCATATGTAGAGCATGGTGGTGGTTATGTAGGTTGTATTTGTACATAAATGAACAAAATATGCCAAAAATGCATGAAATTAACTAACTTGCAAGGTATTTTTCCTATCATTAAATATTTCTTATTATTTTTCTTTCCTTTTATAAAAAAAGGCATAATCAACAATCAGGGGGATTGGAAACACCCTTATAGGTTGGAAAGAGAAATATGTGCTTTGGAAATATTTCTAGTAGTTTTTGAGGGATTTCTAAGGTGTCTTGATTTACATTTCTAATGGTGAAATATTGGTGGGGGATGATTTTCCTACTACTTAGCTATTGAAAAATGCATTCCCTCCTATCCTAGAGGTTTTCTTATCTAATATTGCTTGGAAATAATGTGTTTGCATGTTAGTAATATTTTATTAAGTCTTATTTTTACTAAAGTTTCACACAACATGCACACACAAAATTATTGTAGAGTGTGTGTCTGTGAGACCATGTTTGAGAATTTCTAGAAGGAAGTTCGAGGCAATTTACCATGACTCTCTTAACATTCGAGGTAAAGGAAAGAGATCAATGATCAAATATTGGTGCCTTGGGGAGGGTGGTGGTTGGGCAAGCTACTAGCTTGTGCCAAGAGTTGTGGAGAGATGAGGTTCACGATTTCAGTGATCTAAATTTGGAAATATATGAGGTATTTGTTGAAGATAAAAGTGTATACATCATGACAAGAGATACTCATCCTCATCATAGACAAACACTATTAAGGTCACAATAGAAACAATATTATAAGTGGAGGAGGAAGCTGAAGGAATCTCTTCCAAGACACCATTGACATATAAGGAGGCAATACACATTAGGGATGTGCTTTTTCAGGTTGAGAAGACAATCGATAACAGTTTCTTGGTTTGGATCTATTATTGTCTCCTTCATTAGAAAATAAGATCGTTTTCACTAAGTTTTATGGATAGTGCTACTTCTCTTTTGATTAACACTTCCACATATGTAAGAAACATATCTCACCTCCCAAAACTCTTCACATTCAACTCATCTCATAAGGACACTAAGATTACCATTGTTACTTGTAATTTACCTTTTCTCTCTTTTCTCCTTAGCACACATTCTACATGGGGTATTGCAATTTTGATAGCAATATATTCCAATGAAATTATCACAAATTTTTTGAAATTTCTTTGTACAGAAACTCTACCATTTACCAATTATGTGCAATTATGGATTTAACTCAAAGTTGAAATTCAAAACATATTGTGAGTTTAAATAAAAGTTGTATCTTTGAGAATAAATGCTAATAATTGATTTTATCTTTATTGTTGACATCAACTTATTCTTACCTATTCATAGTTCCATCCCACAAAAGTGGGGCAACATAAAAATTTGAGTGAAGGGATCCTACCAACAATTGAAACTTGAGATACACCTAATGCTCCACGCAAGGATTAATACAGCTGCCAACTTCAATATTATGATATTTCTCTTTGCAAATTAGAAAAAATACCCAACAAAATTGCTAAAAATAAACAAGGAAAAATGCACACAAGATTTAGTGATTATGTGATTTACCATTTGTTCCAACATTCAAAACAGTTGGGCTTCAAGAAAAAACATAAATCAAATACATTTGGAATTTTTAAATCACTAAAACTCCATCATCAATGTTTTAGCAATTTTATTAAGAGAAAATTCAATATAATTGCAAAGAGTTCATGGAAAATATAGAGAAAAATGTGAATAAACTTCAATGTGATTGCAAAAGAGCCCATGGAGAATTTGCATAAAAAAGAATTGGGAATTAATATTGAGACAATAGACTAATATTCTTGTATCTCACTTCTAAATTCTGTTGAGCAACCCACTAGGGAAAGAAATACATGGTGGAGGAGTTTAGCCAAGCATTGTATCCCTTACATTTTATCTATGTAGGGATCAGTTTACATAAGCATATCACTTAACTATACGTGATGTGTATCTCTTAAACATAAAGACACCAGTTGATTTAGAGGGGTTACATGTAATAACTATATGGCACAGTGAGTAAGGAAATTTCAAAAAGAAACAAATAGTCAAAAATAATTTTTGAACGTAGATGATTTGTGATATATGATGGCCAATCGATCATATTAACCATACTTTATGGTCAAGATGCATTTTACCAAGATATTTTTTTCTCATTGCTACCATTAATGGTGCTTTACTTGACACTTTTTGATGTACTAAAAATCCCACTATTGAGAATTATAGTTCAGACATGAACTTCTGCACATGTTAAGTGTGAACATAATAAGTAGTTTGAGATAATTATGAAAATAATCATATCTTTGGAAAAGTAATTCAATTTTTTAATTCACTTTTGTAAAAAAAGTTCTTATGTTTAGTAGCTAGGCCTAACATTGTATCTAATGAATAACTTAGACTAGGAGAAATCTTAAAAATAGATTCCTTTCTAAAATTATATAGATAGGGAAAGGTAGAGGCTTTCAACACACTTGGGAAATTGGGTAGGTTGAGCAACATAGAGTGAGAGAGAGAAGGTAACCAGGAAAGAGATGTTTCCAACAACACTCAGTCCCATACAGTCACATGGATAACACAATATAGATTTGTACAGTCATGCAAATAGTATTGTTCGAATCCATACAATTATATAAAATGTCTATACATGTGTCCATATAGTTTGTATGGGTAGACCAAACATCTATATAATAGTCATTTTTCTCAGTTCAATGTGTGTTTGGTATCCATACATGTATATGTACAGTTCATATGGGAAGGATAGATCTCATCAAATTTTGATCAGATTTGTAACTTAATATGACCTAAGGAATTAGTGACAACCAAAAATAGTAGCCAAACAAAATAGGAGGGCAAAAGAAAATCCCCTTTAAAATGGAATGAACAATGAGTACAAGAGGAACATGAAATGAGATAAACATAGATGTACAAGAGTGTTGTCTCGAGAAGGAAAAACCTTAGAAAGTGAGGAAGAGGCAGTAAAAGAAGCATTGCCTGAACTAAGGTTCCACTACCACTAGAGGAGGTATACATTCATTCTCATCATCCAACTTCATGGTATGGACATCAACACCATGTGTCTTCCGAATAATTTCCTCTAGAAAGATGCTTGGACTAATAGGGTTGTGGTGAGTAATCCTGGTTGACATCGAATTTCTCTTGATTATAGGTTGAAGTGGAGGAAGAAGAAGTAGAACCAATCCTCACATACAGGGTTGACAAACTCCTACAAGATGGGGAGAAACTAGTAATGCTTCTCTAAGTAGGCATTTTGTAGTGGTGATGCTTCTAAGCAACTTTGCTTCTCACAAGGGCCCTCAATGTGGCATAATCTGGAGCCTTGGTGGTGTGGGCCATGGATTAATGTTGGATGGTTCTTGCATTGTCCAACCAATTTTCAAGAAGAATTTCAATCCCCCATTGTCATAGATCTAATGAAAGAGGAGGCATTATGGGTAAATTCTCTAGAATTTCTTTGAAATATGCATAAGCTAAGAGAAAATGTATCTCTAATTTGAAAGGTAAGGCATTGCCGAATGAAGTTTTTGAGGAATGTTGATAAATATCTTCCCAAGTCCTTGTAGATGGAATAAAACATGCCTCTTATCTCATTTAGACATGAGATTTAAACATAAAGTGCTACTTAGTCTTTATCTCAAGCAAAGAGAAACTTTGTAAGTCATTTATGCCATGGGAAGATGGTGATTTGTCTCAACCCTCAATTGATGTGAGCACATTTGAAGCTGCTGAGAGGAAAGAAAAGCACAACAAAGGGAACTGGAGATAGAATGGCCAAACAAAGGAGAGAATTGTGCCTTGTGTTGTTCAATTTTTGTCCCATATTTTTTATAGATAAGTGATTAAAGAGGTATAAAATGGAGAACTCCACCTATTTATATTCACTTATTGTTCCATATTCTTAACTCATTCCTACTTGAGCAAGATATTTATTTTGTCTCATGATTACCCTAATAATCGTGACTATAATACTGCATTAGTGCCACCATACCCAAGCCTTCTTGTTTTTATTTTTTATAAGTTATGATCCAGTTTCAGTTGATGGGGCTCCCATCTCATGGGTTGCTAAAACTGAATTTGCATTCATTTTCCAGTCCTTTTCTATAAGATCCATCAGAATTTACAGATTTTCCACTTTGTACTCCATGCCAACTTTACCTCTACTGCCCACATCTCCCATTGGGCATAAATTCCAAAGCTAGTAGGTGGCATTTTCCAACCAGTGTCTGGATATGAATTTGCATGAAGTACTCATGACCAATCCATATTGAGGGTAGCCTACATCTAGGTACATGCAACTGGATCAATAGTCACTTAGAAATTCCATTTTAAAGTTTAAACATTGCGATTCATAACCTGGAATGTAAAAACATTGTCTCATCTATATCAAAATGTAATCAAGATAGTTATTATTTGTGTTTAAATGGACTTTGTCATTTGATCCCAATGAACTATAGGATCCCCTAGTATTTTTCCTTCTAAAAGTTTTAGACAACATATCTATTGGGCACAAATAAAATGGAATACAATTTTCACAAAGCATAGGAATGCAACAAGTGACTAGAATGTACAAGGATAGAATAGGTAATATATCATCTCTGAGCACAAGACCAAAACCAAGCCTTTTCAATCCAAGATACTGCACAAGAATACATAGAACAAATACCCAAAGAATTATGGACAAAGGAGACTAAGGAGAGTAGGAAGTTCAAGCACAAAAATATACTTTCAAGGGAACAATTTATGCTATCCCATTCCTTGGAATATCTTTATAAAACAATTTCGTGCTATTTTTTATATACTATGAATACATGTTATAATAAACATCACAAAGAGTAAATAGGAAAAAGGAAATGAAATGAAAAATTAGATGTCCTTTAAATTTTTTTATTTGTTCATCCTCTTCAGAACCAACAAAAGAAGCTCCCATGGATTCTAATTTGCACTTAGCATGGATGACAGGACCCAAATTAGATCTATATATGCCTTCATTACTCCCACTGGAAGCCTATGTATACAGTGCTCCTTTATACATACATCCATTTGTATCATTTCTATATAAATAATCAAAGAGTTCTCCACATAGAACACAAACACTATTTTTTTCATTAGTAGGCACTCCCACTTCCTCACTCTTTTTTTATCCAAAGTTGCTTCCACAAGGAAAAAAGTAGAAACAACCTCATATGTTGACACCTCTTTTCCACTAAGCCATTCCTTGGCACTCACATATCATTTTTGAGACATTGATTGTGGTATTTTTGCTTACAAATATTAGATACAGTTTGATTTCGAGACACATGCCAATCCATGTGTCTGTTATGCTCTTCTTGGAACTTAAAGCGCTAACCGCATGTTGTGCATTGTCTTGGAAAATCCTCATACAATGCACTAAGAACAAATTCATGATGAACTTTGAGTATATCTTAGTTGAATTGAGTTCCAATGATATCTTGAGAAACAACCAGTGCTTTAGCTAGAACTGACTTTGGAGGTGTTGCATTCAAAGATGGGGTCGGAAACAAGGATGTTGTAGTAGAAATGACATGTATAGTTTCATTTTTTTATCTAAGCATAGATTTGGTATTGTAGCTAAAGAAACATGTATAGATGGATTATAATAAGAGGCGGCTGAAGTTTCTGTACATATTATATCCTGTGCCAATATTAGTGACCATAAAAGAGATGACACATTGCATATCAAATATGGTAATGTGGTGTTTGAAGTTGTCAACTGTGACTTTTGTGATGTTGATGCTACCAATAATAAAGTTGGTGGTGGGCCAGGAGATAGAGGAGGTTTCACTCCTAAAACCTGCGAAGATAAGTTATTGGGCAATATAGGAAGTAAAGCAGGCCTTGATGCTAAGCCTGAATTAGGATCCATCATGCTACTACTCACAACAGATCCCCTTGTTTGGGATGCTCCATAATGTAACTGTGATTTTTTTGGAGGTTGGGATTGCATCAATGCTTCCTAAGATGAAGTAATATATTGAAATAAGGAGAATCGATGTACTTCGTAAGGTATTGGTAAATGCTATGGAATTTGGTTACCTTGTGAAATGTTGTGTGGTAATTGATTCAAAAACTTTGGAGTAGATTGGGTTTGTGAGACTTGCCGTAAATATGGTAGTTATTGAGGAATTTGTTAAATAGGTTCTGATTGAAGTGGATATTGTTGAAAGGACTATGAATAATGACCTTGGGAATGGAAAGAAAGAAGTTGAACTAGTGATTGACCAAGATTCATGAAATTAGTTTGAGGCTGATGGTTTAGTGGTTGAAACTATTGATGTTGAAGGGGTGGTGAAAATGGAGGTATAGGTGGCAAAATTTGCATATAAAGTTGTACAAATTATGTGATAGGGGACAAAGAAGCAAGTCTCTATGATTGTTGTCTTTGTGATAAAGAAATGTTACTCGATGATTGTGTCATAGGTGATAGGAATTTGAAGCTCAGAGGATCATATCTAAGGGAAGATCCATAATTTTCCTGAGATTTTTGTACCATTCCAAATGTAATTTTTGTACCTAGTGACCTAGATTCAATTTTTGAAGCTATAGGGTGACCAACAAAATGTGTTAAATTGAATGAATATGCTAAGCCAAAACTTCAATTGTTGTGGCCAAGAAAGAAAACTTCAATTTTTCTCGGCCCTGATTATGAAGTTGGGCTATTATTCCGATGTGTCGAGTGAGGAGGATGACCCATTATAGGTTGATTTCCTAATACACCTTGACTACCTTGCATTAAAGACGATGTCTCAGTGGAAGTATCTCTAATATTTCAAGACACAATACCTAGTTGATTTGTTTTCTCAGTGGATGTATCTTTGATATTTCAAGACACCAGACCTCATTGCAAAAGAGAAGATGGCTAGCACTCTTTAGAATCCTACATTAAGAAAAATATAATTCTGTCAGGCACCCTTCATCTTTACATGCTAAGGAAATCACTAAAAAAGGAAAAAAGGAAATGGGGAATAATTTGCCATCAAACTAATTAGATTAAGAAAACAAGGAGAAAATATGTTTACCCTTCTAGAAGGTCATCTCTCTGTCTCAATCATAAGTCTATCCATATGAGACAAGGGTCCATGGATCTCTTAATCATTGTTAGGAAGAGTAGGTTCCAAACAAAATGGTTATTCCTGACTTGCAAGTGCAATGTAAACCACCACAGTCTTGGTTGTTGCACTAAGTGATCCTGTATCATCACGATGTCATTTTGGAACTACAAAAACCTTCACAAGAGTCCCATAGAATGATCGCATTGTAAACACAACCTTATTCATAATATCAAACTCTAGGAGATCAAGTGACTTCTTTTTAATTTCCTAGGCTTGAGATGTTTCATCTGCACTTATAGAACCTCCAATGTCAACCTCTAATGCATCTTCATGTCACCCAAGATGAAAAAGACACATTATTGAAATCCCTTCAATACCATGATCTCTTCTTCTGTGGCGATGAAGTCATGTTTGTATAATAGAAATATATTCATATTCAGTGGACCAAAGAGAAGAAATTCCATTCTTCATAGACATTGGGTTAGCATACGAAACAACTGAAATAATATTATTGTCACTGCCATCTTCTATACTTGTTGCATTTGGTGCAAAATTTCTAGCTACAAGTCCTTGTTCATCCTCTTTCTTCACATCTACTTTTGAATCACTAACAAGAGATATCTGGTAGACTATTTCTTTGTACACCTTCCCTACATGCTTTGGTATATCTACATCCCTAAAACGAATTTCATGCATCATTGTTGTTGTGCTTTTCAGCAGATGTGTCAAAAAATATAAAACACCATCTAGACTTGAAAGGCATCTCAAAATTCTAATGTGTTGTGCTACCTCAATATCTGCCAACTTATTAGCTAGCTCTCATTTGAAGGCTCGAAGCTAATTTTCCAATTCTCAAGCAAGCACCATGAGCAACAACCTGAAACAAGCATCTTTTGTATGTTGGTATGGCTACACAAGTAAATTCAAATAAAATTAGAAAATTAAAAGGGATGGATTTTCCAAATACTTTTCATATTAGTAAATTAAAAGGGAGATATTTTCAAAATATTTTTCAAATTAATAAATTAAAATGGAGGTATCTTCAAAGTTATTTTCTCTCAAAATAGTTTGTTGTCTTAAATAATGAAACCAAGAGCAAGGGAATCTATCACACCAAACTCACTGGAATACAAAATTCCATAAAGATTTAAAGGTTTTATTTAAACAAACTTGTTTTTGAATAAATGAGAACAAATTCCCTCTGCCCTATCATGTTGCCTTGTGAAGGCATTCGAATCAACTAACCAAATAATAAAACATAGTAAATAAAAAATAAAGATATAATATCCCTGCATTTACTATTAAAAATTCCAAATATTTCACACGGTTGGAGGCAATTAAAAGTTTAAACTCATTCACAACATTAATCTTCGGGACATGGCACCAATATTAGTAAAATTCAAACCTAGGAAAGTTATAAACCCTTAAGAATATAAACTATAATGTATAACATGAACTACAAAAATGGTATGTATAATGCATCCAAACAAATTAACTTCTACTATGTCACGATGCTCAAAGAAGATATTGGACCGTGCCAAATTACTATACACTATCCACATCACTCTTTCACAAACTTTTAGCATATCTTATGACTATAAAAGAAAATGCATTTCACTTCCATACAGTTGATCCATATTTGTGCTTATGCAATCTTTACCTAGTTGAGATATTTATCAAAATAAGATTTGACCCTCCGCTCAAACCCACAGTCCCATGAGTATTGAGGGAGAAACTAGTATACAAATATATTATTATACTCAAGTTATATTTGATATTGTTAACATTTGGAGTTATTGGAAAGTTAAATCTCCCATTTGTTTAGATTTGTGAAATTCATCATCCTTATTATACTTAGGAGTTGTGCTTCACATTCACTTCTTTTCTAGCTATTAGATAATCTAGTGCATAACAAAACCCATAAGATCCAAAATATAATTTAGTATTTAATAAAAATGAAAAATTAGCAAAAAGGAAACCTACTACAAAAACTAATTGAATCAATGACTAAATCCACGAGATCCACTAGAACCAATACTTATATGAGATGTCAAATGTTCCAAAGCTTTCTAATTCAGTTTAGCAATGGACATTGGCCCATGCCACAAGTTATTAAATCAAAAGATTAGAGAGAAGTCTATCATTAAGTAACATAATTAATAAAATGGGTTAGATTGTATTTCACACTCGATGTTTTTATAATAAATTGAGACATTAATCCTATGTTGAATATTTGAATGAAATGTTATGTCTTCCTCATAACATTCTGAAGTATTACAATTAGATTGAACTTGGTCAATTAATGTGTTCACCATTCCCTTCAATCTTTTCTTAGGTTGATTATGGTAACTCAGACCATTACTGTTGGCAAAGGCTAAAATATATGAAAACACCATCACAAGCCTACAATATTGACACTAACAATCCTAGATCAAATATTGCAGGAGAAACTTCTACTACAATGGAAGTTTCTTCAATAGTCTTTAAACAATCTAATCTGGATTACTCTAATAAGATTTTGAGCCATGAAAAATAGGTAATTTTCTCTTATCCATAGAATTTAATATTAATGGAATTATACCCACATTCAATAACTATACTAGGTATTTCTCTAATCTAATCTTATATCTTGATATTTGAATGGTTGGGAGAATTTTGCAGCCTTTTTAGTTTGTTGACAATTACTGAGGAAATTATGACAAAAGTATTAAAATAGTGAGAGAATATTATGGGTCAATTATTGGATATGCTGTAATTTCTTTTCAACTTGAAAGTTAGTACAAATTATGTGTGCCAAGAGATAGATCTCTAACATAGGTTTGGAATATTTGGGTATGCCTTGTGTAGGATGAATTGCTATGGGCAACAATGTGGCTTCATAAAACAACATAAGGCAAATGCTACTTGAACTACATGATTGACAATGTAGGTCCACTTGGTGGGATAGTGTGGGCCATGAATGAATTCAATTGTGATAATAAATATGCAGGGGTCCAAGTGATTGCCTCTAAGGTCTAAGTGAAATATCAATAAATTAACCAATTTTTTAATGGTTGTGACTTCCCAACAATTGATCATGATTTAAAATCTAAATATATCCAACGAAATTTATTTAGTTCTAAGTAGTATTTTCCATCAAATTACAATACAAGCTTCAATTCCAGTGGCTAGATTGGGTCGCTCATCAACTCAATCAGTTTGGATATAAATTGAATGGACAATTGGCATTATCTTTGGTTTGTATTAGTTAATGAAAGACAGTGGTGGGAAAAATAAGGTAGCAATGCAAACATACAAAGAAAAAGATGAATATTTCATGTGAGTGCACCTTTAGAAGAATAGTTATAATGTACAATGAACATCATGTTTGGCTTCATCAATCTTCCTTGGAGAATACATAATCTTGATTACAAGCCACAAATTGTTATAAAGTAGGAGTGTTTCATTGGGTGTTCAAGTGGGCTAATGTATTGGAAGAAATGGAACAACATGCATTTTGTGATGAGTTGCTCATTCCTCCTCACAATCTATTCTAATTATTTGTCTCCTGGTTGCAAGAAACTACAATGCCCAACTGGATAAATGGATCCATATCAACTATTAGAATTGGTTAAGTGTCAAGTATAATAATTATAAATACCATGATCATTTAATAGTTATCTAGGAACCTATATTAATTGACGGAATCTTCTCACTCATATAGATTAATGAATTCAGGATCTAAAAAGCCTTAAATTCTATTTGAGAGTCCCTTGGTGGGAAATGGTCCTAATGAGTTTGAGAGTTGATCCAAGCTTTTTTAGCTTAGGTAGAACATAGTTATATATGTAATTGATGAAACTAAATGATATGTCCCTTATATAACCTTATTCCTAAACTAAACCTCTAGTTTCTCCCTTATCCACTGCTAAAAGAAAAATCAGAGGATGAGAATCCCTAACATCTAGGATGCTAAGAACCTAGGTGACAATGGTGCTATAAAATTCAGGGACTCTATTGTGGTCCCTTTCTTTTATTTTGTCTCTAGATTTATCTGCTATAAATATGATTCCCATTTCAAATGTGGATATTCCTAACTTTTAGTTTGCAAATTAATAAACTATGTAGGCTTCAATCCTAAGCATAATACTAGGCTTCAATTCTAAGGATCCTTAGTAAAGTAGATCTATATACAAGTTTGGTTAATGAACATCATGTCTATTTACATTTGGAAATAGTGATATTTCATGTATTATTGAATTGACTATGGGCATAGGTGCGACTAGAAAACTCTAGTGTTTGTGTGTCATTTGAAAATAAATAAGGTTTTAATTCTACATGAATACGAAAATTGAAGGATAGAATTTGTCATAGTTGGTTGATGATTTTGAATTTGTACATACTTGGGCCAATGGGTTAAACTCCCACACTATCCAACCATGGATGATATTTGAAAAAGATTCTTAGCATAAGGCACAAGAAAGAAGGCACAATATATGACTCTACTGAGGAAATATTAAGTGAGTTCCATAGCTACCTAGAAAAGGCTCTACCTACAGGGCTCTCGTATAAGCAGAAACAACAAGAATGAGAATATCTCCAAGCATAAAATATTAAACCCATGGAGAAAGTGTGAATTCCAGGAAAGTGGTGCAATAAAACCACAAGATGCTTGAAAGTTGTGGAATTCTAAAATCGAAAACGTATGTAAATTTTTAGAACCCAATTGTTTTAGAATCTCATGATTTGAAATTGAAAAAGGATTAGCTACAAATAAACTACTCATTGTAGGTGTTGGTAAGAGAATGGATCCCATTTGGAAGGATATTTTTTCGAGCTAATTTGTTAATGAGAATTCATGGAGATGTGCCCAACTTGGAATGGATAGTGTGTTGATTTTTGTGTAGCTTAGGAAGTACTCCAAACTTGAGTGTTTGAGGGTTCGAGGTCAAAGCGCCACAAGTAGGCTTATGGGCTTAGAACCCAAGCCTGAGTTTTTGCACCCATAGATGTTTGGGACAAAACCATGATGACTCTTTGACATATGATGGATGACGATGATAGCTATTGGCTAAATGATTCCAATGCAATGAGAATCATATGATTCTGAGTTTTCATTAAGGAGTTATGAATTTTTGAAGTTATATAATGGAGTTTTCACACGTGTTAAGGTCGGTTTGATGTTAATTTGACTTAACTAGTTATGGAAATACCTAGAATGATGTTTTGAGAAGCCACTCATTTATGTATAAATAGAGGGTGAGGGAGAAGCATTCTCACATCCAACAAGTGAAACATAAGAGCTCATTAAAGGAGCCTAATGAATTTGGTCTAGGGAGCAAGGGTAATTTTGTTAAGGCCATAGGAATAGGGCTACTTCAGCAAGGAAGAGAAGGCAGTGTGGATCCTTCTAGGGACTGTTTGAAGGGAAAATTACTCTTGCATGGAGGTCAAATAAGAGAGGGCTAGATGCTAGTCTGCTGGGTAGTGAAAAGAGGTAAGGGAAGTATGTTTTGGGTTGGATCTAGGTGACAAAAAGGAACTGTGGTAGGCTAGAGGCCTTACCAACCTAAAACAGGGACAACATGGGAGGTTTTGGGGCTACAAAATGCCCAAAAAAACAACATACATTGGGAGGACCCTTCCTTGATGAGGCAAAAGTCATTAAGGGTTGTTTTGGTGTATGGTTGAGGGTTGCTGCAACATTTTGGATGCCCTAACTAGTCATAGTTTGGAACAACGGTAACACAACAGACTTGAAGCAACATAAACTTGTATTGGGTCCTTGATTTGTGGACTAGAGTGTGGATTAGTTGATGGGATACTTGTAGGAGGCCCTACGAATTTTTTGGAGGAGCCCACGTGGATTGTTGGGAGACCTACCAAGCAGCCAAGGTGACAACAGACACATCAGATTGGAAGGAAAGAGGACAACAACAAGGAGTGTTGTAGATGTTCCCTTGGTTGATGAGTTAGCAGTGTCCTAGGAGAGGACAAGTTGTTGGTGCTCAGATTTTTGAAATAGCTCCTATATTATACAACAAAGAGTATATTAGTGGAGTCTATGGGAAGCCATGTGTAAGGGTATCCTAAGTATGGGGATTCCCTAACTAGGTGCAATTTCTACATCGTGGACTTGCTCTCTCATGGACTGTTGGAGGGAAACATTAGAAAATACCAAGTGTGGATGATATTGGGAACTTATGGTCTGTTGGAGGATAGCATGATAGTGTCCAGTTTGGAGCTCAATGAGAAACACCTTGATGGAAAAAGGTGGTTACAGGAGAAGCAGTTGATGAGCTCAAGGGTTTGATCAACCAGGAGTAGTTTGTGGAGCTTGAGACTTGTGTGTGGAAAAGGACTTCTATAACAAATGATTGCAGTCCTCCTAGCCCATGTTCATTATGGGAGATGGACATCTTATAGTGATAGGTGGAAAACCTCCATGCCCTATGTTGGTCTTCATCATTGGAGCATAAGAAGACCATAGTAAGCTAAAGTTTTTGAGTAGTTGAGAAGCGGCAGTGGGAAGTTGAGAGTTGTTCACAAGTGGAGATGTGAACAACTCGATAGGTGTCTCGATGTGTTGTGTCCTTGATGGAATAATGCACAACTAGAGAGAAGATTGGATAGTTGAGATTCAGTGGCCAAATGGACTTGGAGAATTGATAGAGACATGTGCTAGATCGGGAGATGAAGGACTAGATAGGTACATGATATGACCGAGAGGAGTTGAGAGAGTGTGCTACATCATCCAAATGGTCAGAGTATCTTGTTGAGTGTAGATTGGTCATCGATGGACTAACACCAAGCCCCATTTTCTATCTTGTAATAGTGGATGTATGAGGGCCATTATCCCTAGTACGGGAGCCCTAGACTATTGTATTATATTAGTTGGATTAATATAACGAAGTTGGGTTGAAAAAGTAAAAATTTGTCTATATTTTGTGCATGTGTGATTTATTGTTATTTTATTCCATTTTTCAAAGTAATTTATGGTTGAGATTCTTGGTTTGGTAGCATCAGTGATTTTAAGACTCTAACTTAGACCCAAGGTTGTGGAAATTGAACATGGCATCAGAATATATCTGAGCTACTTTGAGGGATAGTGAACTAGAGTGTGCACAACAAAGAAACTCAGAGGGAGTTGTGGGTGTCTATATTAGGGAGTAGAGGGTTCAATTGAAGACATGGAGATGTGGCCTTGACTGGCTTGGCAGTGAAATTGGCTGGGAGTTCTAGTGGATTGGTGGTGAGCCTAGTGAACAATGGTTTGTCATAGGGAAGAATGTTGATCATGGACATTTGTTGATTTTTCATGGATGGTTGGGACAACTTGAAGGTTTTCTTGGCTTGGACGAGATTAGGTTGATTAAGATGGATTCATGTGATGGACTACAGGTTGGAAGGCTAGAGTATTCATCGGATCGTGATGTTTCACATCTGAGATTGGTGGGATTTTCACGAGTTGTATTTGATCTAGGAGGATGACTTCTTGCAAGACTCAACTAGTGGAAATCAGGGAGGCTCGAAGGGATTCTAGACTCAGAGGGAGCATACCTATGAAGGTTTAGGATCTTCAGGTTCAGATGTGATCAAGCAGATGCACTATCAATATTTCCAGATTCATTATATAGGGTATGTTCCAGTGATGGATGCTAGATGGGCTAGTGTCATTTCTGGATGATGATGGTTACTTCCTAGTCTTGGAATTACCTCCCTCATTAAGAGGGAGTGTTGATTTTTGTGTAGGTTGGGAGGTAATCCAAGCCCTAGAGTTCAAGGGTTAGAGGTCAAAGCACCAAAAGTAGGCTTGTGGGCTTAGAACCCAAGGCTAGGGTTTGGCAACCATATATGTTTGGTCCAAAACCATGATGAGTCTTTGATATGTGATGGATGAGGATGATAGCTCTTAGCGAGACAATTCTAATGCAATGAGAATCATCCAATTCTGAGTTGTCGTTGAGGAGTTATGGATTTTTGAATTTATATGATGGAGTTTTCACACATGTGTTAAGGTCGACTTGGTATTAAGTTGACTTAACTAGTTATGGAAATCCCTATAATGAATTTTTGAGAAGCCCCTCCTTTGTTTATAAATAGAGGGTGACGGAGAAGCATTTTCACATCCAACAAGTGTAACACAAGAGCTCATTAAAGGAGCTTAAGGCATTTGGTCTAAGAAGAAAGGGTAATTATGTTAGGGCCATAGGACTAGGGCTATTTAAACGAGGAAGAGAAGGTAGCATGGAGCCTTCTAGAGACTGTTTGAAGGGAAATGAATCTTTCATGGAGATTGAATAAGAGAGAGATGGACTTAGGTATGTTGGGAAATGAAAAGAGGTAAAGGAAGTCTATTTTGGGTTGGATATAGGTGACAAAAAGGAACTATGGTAGGTCGTAGGCCTTATGAACCTAAAACAGGGACAACCTAAGAGGGTTTGGGGCTGCAAAGTGCTCAGAACAACAACATACATTGGGAGGACCCTTCCTTAATGAGGCCACAATCATTAAGGGATTTTTTGGTGCATGGTTAAGGGCTATTGTAGCATGCTATATGCCCTAACCAGTCATAGTTTGGAACAACAGTAACACAATAGACTTGGCGCAACATAACCTTATGTTGGGTGCTTGATTTGTGGACCAGAGTGTGGATTAGTTGATGGGCTGCTTATAGGAGGCCTTAGGAGTTGTTTTAAGGAGCCCACGTGGATTGTTGGGAGGCCTACCAAGAAGCCAAGGTGATAGCAGGCACATCAGATTGGAAAGAAAGAGGACAGTAGCAAGGAGTGTTGAATATGTTCCCTTGGTTGATGAGTTGATGGTGTCCTAGTAGAGGACAAGTTGTTGGTGCCCAAATTTGTGCAATAACTCCTCTATTGTAAAAAAAAGGGAAGATTGGTGGATTCTATGGGTATCCATGTGTAATGGTCTCCCAAGAATGGGGATGCCCTAACTTGGTGCATTTTCCACAACATGGAATTGGTCTCTCATGGACTGTTGGAGGGAAGCATGAGAAAAGACCAAGTGTGGACGAGATTCGACACTTATCATCTACTGGAGAACAATGTGATAGTGTTCAAGTTGGAGCTCGGTGAGAAACACCTTGATGGAAAAAGGTGGTTACAAGAGAGGAAGTTGATGAGCTCAAGGGTCTGATCAACCAAGAGAAGTTTGTGGAGCCCGAGACTTGTGTGTGGAGAAGGACTTCTACAACAGATGATGGGAAGTCCTCCTAGCCTGTGTTCATTGTGGGAGATGGACATCTTGCAATGATAGTTGGTAGCCCTCTATGCGTTATGTTGGTCTTCATCTTTGCAACACAAGAATACCATAGTAGGCTGAAGTCCCCGAGTAGCTAAGGAGAAGTAGTGGGCAGTTGAGAGTTGTTCACAAGTGGAGCTATGAAAAACTCAATAGGAGTCTCGATGTGTTGTGGCCTTGATGGACTAAGGAACAACTAGAGAGAAAATTGGATAGCAGAGATTCAGTGGCCAGATGGACTTGGAGCATTGATAGAGTCAGGCATTGTAGATCAAGAGCCGAAGGACGGGGCACGTGTAGGTTTTAACCCCATATAGAAATTACCTACATACGAATTCTAAAACACAGAAAATAAATAATGCGAGAGAAAAACACATAAAACACATATTCACAGAGATTTTCCCCTAGATCCCAAAACCAAGACTAACAGCCTGATTTTTCATTATATTCCTTTCAATGTTACAATACATATTTATACATGCCAAAGCATCCAATACCATGGACCGAAAACCATCGCATCCAAAAAACGTGCGAAAATCATGCACAATACCATAGGTGGGTCCGCCCAACCTAACATAGGGTCCAAAACCAAAATTTTCTAGGGCGCTACCTCGGACCCCATAAAGTGGGGTTAAGGTTACACCTCAAACCCCCTGTGACCCCCCCACTCTAGCCCCCCAGTTAATTACGTGGGCTAGTCGTGGAAAGAATATAACACAACCCAACAATAGGTACAAGGTACGAATGAGAGGAGCTAAGAGAGGGCACTACATTAGCTAGATGGTGAGAGTATCTTGTTGAGGGTAGATTGGTCGTTGATGGAATAACACCAAGCCCCAGTTTATATCTTCTACTAGTGGATGTATGAGGGCCATTATCCATGGCATGGCAGCCCTAGTCTGTTGTATTATATCATTTGGATTAATATAATGAAGTTGGGTTCAAAAAGTAAAATGTTGTCTATACTCTATGCATGTGTGATTTACTGTTATTTCTTTTTTTGTGCAAATTAGTTTATGGTTGATATTCTTGGTTTGGTAGCATCAACGATTTTAAGACTCTAACCTAGACCTAAGGTTGTGTAAATTGAACATAGTGCATTCCTCAATATTAATTGGAAATATATTAGAGACGTGATTTCATTGAGAACCATGGTCATTTTGGAATAACCTCGTGGCTAACCTATCGTTGGATAACCTAGTGGCTAAAGATCATATGCTCCTAACCTTAATCTATTCTTTTGTACCTCAGAGACTAATACCAATAGAAAGGCAGGGTGGAATGACCAAAGACAAAGATTATTGCATAGCATGTTCGTGAGCTATATTATAACCCTAGTGATAGTGAGGAAGAGTAATAAGGAGGAGGTAAGAATTCGCTCGGCCAATAGGAAAACGAAATGAAAGATGAGGGAATGAAAAAGCAGGCAAGGTCGAGATCATGAAGAAGGAAGGAGCATGCATAGAGTCAAGCAAGGTCAGGAAGAAAGAAGGAGCACGACACATGGTCACCCGTCTTACCATTCCCAACCCTAGTCAATAATAATAAGAGACAACAAGGATGGATGAGAGAAATGGGATTTTGTTGGAATTAAGAAAAATAAAATCATTTGATAGCATTAAAGATGATATAACATAATTTTATTAATGTTCATGAATGATCAAAAGGGTAGGTCAATGGGATGTTAACATACAATCAGTGGTGAAAGATTATAGGAGTCCTAGATCAACTCCTATAAGCTAATCTCTAAGAGTTCAAAAATAAAATAACATAAACTAAACTACTGAAGATGGCCCTAAAAATAGCAATATAAAATGCTACGCATCACCAAAAGTAGGAGAGGAATAAGAGGGGGAAGGGCGAAGCCCTCCACCCCTAACAAAGATAGAAGCGGACATCAAGGAGGAAGAGAATGGAAATGTCCCTGTAGGATCATTAATAGTGGAAAATGAGTCAATACATTATCTGAGAATGTCCTCAAGAGGGAGTCTAGGTATGACAGGTTCAAACAATAAAATGTTGTAAGGAAATAAAGAAGGATCTAACAATAATATCCTAACAATCTAGGCCACCAGATAAAACCTGATGATGATAGACCTTGGGGGATGTGGGATGGAAGAAAATATCCTGTACTCACTGCTGAGATCGGGAAATCAAATTCCTCAAGACCATGGGGGTCAATCTATTAGCTGAAGAGGGAGAGGAGGTCCATGGTTTCATAGATCTAATGCCATAAGTATATTAGGTCTCTCCCTGTCACCTACCGCCACCAGCAGAATTGCAGAAGGAACATAAGGAAGGAAGGAAGTGATATACCTGATGGAATTTGTTAGAGGAAGTATTCATAAGATCTTAAGTCCATGCCCTAACACCTCTAAGAGCTAGGCACCTTCAGTCTAGATGGAGGAATTAAGAGGTTAGGGAACCACTCAATTCCCAATAAAGGTAGACAAATCTACCTCTAACCTAATAGTAAAAGGGACATCGGAAATCTTGATGTCTCTGAAAAATACCAAGCATAAATATAGAGGATTAATGTAAAAACAATCCTTCAAGCCAGAATCATAGAACCGCTTGCTCAATATTGAATTAAAAATATATATAAAGCCTTGAAAACATGCATTCTAGATTGGAAATGACCACTCGGTACTTGTTCCCAGTCCATTCATAGTTTTAGTATGAATCAAAATAAAAAAATTGAAAATTCTTGTGCCAAATGCTACATATAAACAAAGGCCATTTCCTAAGAGAAAAAAAGGGAGTAAAATGTGTTTTTTTGTTTCTTTTTTGTGACAGTACTTTCCAACAAAGACTTGTCTATAATGTTGAGCCATGTTGTTTATGGGATGGTACCCTTCCACCCTTTGGTCATAACAAAAAAAGACTAACATTGAATGAATTTAATTGGCCAATGATCATTGCAACACCATCTTAGGAACATACTGTGAATAAAAATGACCTCTTGGCAAATGTACAATATAATATGGCTTGATTTGCGACAGTGTACATTCTAGGGCACCTTATATGTTCTCCCATTCTATATTCAAATAAATAGAAGCACTAGTATATAGTGGTGTTCGAAGGCTCAAAACTTAAAATTCATAACTAGTATTAGTTTAGTAGATAGAGTTGTTAACCTTGATTATGGAAGGTAGACATTATGTACAAATCTGCAAATAAGTTGTCTAAAGTCATTATTTTCCTCTATCAAAGAAGCCACAATAGTAAAAGTCCTAGTGTGTAAGGTAGTGGTGGGAGCTATAGACATGAGTAGAGAAGTTCCTTTTCACACTAAATGCCTACATGCATTAGGAAATGAATTTCCAGTGTGGGTATAGGGCCATGGTAGTGGCTATGCAATTTGTAGTTATGATGAATATGCAAGCCTAATTTATTAGGCAATAATCTACATCCAATCACGTTGAGAATCCGTGTTGATATTATAGAATGGAAAAACTTTTAGAGAGCAGAAGAAAAGTGAATTTGAAAGGGGAGTACCTTACCCAGGAGAAGCTCACCAGAGGGACGAGACACAACAAGAGGAGGGGCACTTTTTCCATGCTTTAGTTAAAGTTTTCATAATAATGTATTTGAGCCTAATTCCCAGGTAAAGGTTTTCCCTGCACCATGCCATCAGGTATAGTGAATTCCTTCACTTCCACAAACTCCCAGCTTCCATCATACCAATAGAACCCCAACCCCTCATCTCGGTCTAGGAGGAGCCTTCCACGACTCGGAGTCCATGAATAAAGATTCATAATAGGGTCGAGGAAGGATCACCTCTCTGGGATGTGTAGTTTATTCATTTGATCCAACAGAAGTTTGTTCCCAGATCGAGACCAGAATCCATGAATGAATATTCAGAATATGACCTGGGAAGGACCACCACTCTGGGATGTGTAGTTTATTCATTTGATCCCACAACAGTTCATTACCAGATCGAGACTATTATTGTGTCCTTTTACTTCCATTTTTGGTGCACAACCTATATGTTATTTTCATCGTGGTTTTTCTCTCTAATTGGTTCCCTACATAACTAGTTCTTCTTATAAATATGCTCTTGCCGTAAATTCTAGGGCCAGGGATTGCATCCTTCCTTATCTTGTTATCTCTTGTTATCTATGTCCTCCAGTTCTTATGCTTACTTTACTTCCCTATCCAGCTCAATTAGTCTGTGTGCCCCATCTCAATGCCACGTTACCAAAGCACCACAGAGCGTCGGTAAACATTAAGCTCTCCAAAAGTAACAACTACCAGCCAAATAATTAGAATTCCCATTACAGGAAAACCAAAACACCCATGGATAAGTAAAACCAAGTACCAAGCAGTGCAGAAGGATTTGTAAACGTTATCATGGAAAGTTTGAATTGGGAACACACAATTTTACAGTGATCAGGCCTTCCAAAGCTAAGAAATGAGTTTTTTTATCTTTCAACAAGCCCCAAGTTCCATTCTCCCTAAATCCTAAGTTGTCAATGTCCAACCACCTTCAAATATGCCACAATTATCCCTTATTGTTTGAACAACCCACCAAATGCTTGATGGAAGTGACCGGCCTAGACCTCTCTGGATGTGCAGAGGGAAATTTAAAATGAAAAATAAATGTAAATGTGTAGAATGAAAAATAAATGTAAACATGTAGATGGAAAATTAAGATGAAAATTAAAATAAATTTGTGATCACTAAAAAAATATGGAGGGAAGGAAACAAAGAGGGCTTTGTTATAGTTTCACTAAACCCATATGTTAATAGTAAAAAAGTATCAATTTCCTAGGTTCAAGTGTTTATTCCACATTGATACACGCATTTTCTCATTTTATGTATATTTATATATTTAATTGTTAAAAACCAAATTAGAGTGAAAATATGGTGATCATGATAGTCATTGAGAAGAACCCCATATATATATATGTGTGTGTGTGTGTGTGTGTGTGTGTGTGTGTGTGTGTTATTTTTTTATTTATGACAAGGATATTGAGTATGTTAATATTTCTTGTGCTTAATCATTTTAATAGCAACATCTATGTTGGTTTAGTAGCGATTGTATAAAAGTGTTATAATTTTAGCATTATAGATGGATTCGTGGACCCCTTTAAGAGGGTCCTTGAATGCATCTACCTAAATTTTAACATTGCAAACAAGGGTCTCTAAATTTTAACACTACATATGGACTCAGAGACCCCTTCGTCTCCAAATTTAACACTACAGATGGATTCAAAGAAGTGGATCTTTGAATCCATCTGTAGTGTTAAACTTTAGAGAGAAAAGGGTATTCATAATTTTAACATTGTATATGGATTTAGAGACCCCTTTTTCTCTAAATTTTAATATTACAAATCGATTGAGAGACCCCTGTAGTGAAATGTAACACTTCAGTATCAAAATTGCAATTTTCCATTTCTAGAGTGACATAATTAAAAATTACTAACATAAATGACCAATTCATATCCTTGTTGTACTTGTTATTTGGTCATATTTTTATTATTGTATTATAATAGTCACTTACATTAACCATTATTAATTTGTCACTTATTATGTAGTCATATATTTTAATCCTAGACTAAATTAGTCATTTAAGTTAGTCACTTATTATCTAGTCATATATTTTATCCCTAGACTAAATTAGTCTTTTAAGTTAGTCATTTTTAGGTCGTTCACTTAAAATTTCTCAAATTTAGTAGTAATTCACTAGAAATAATTGTGGTGACTAACATTTTTAGTCACCTAGTCACTAATTTCATCATTTTTCTACTAGTGGAAAGGTAACAAGAAAGTTAAAATAAATGGATTTGAGGCATCATATGCCTTGGCTATGTCAGGAACTGTTTCTCTCAATGGTTTGCATGATGTGCACGGATAAAAGGAGTTCTCTTAACCTAGTTAACCTTATGACAATTGGTAATTATGTTGTAATCATGAATATGTTGATGTTTATATATGTATATATGCATGTATATATACATTTGAAATTTGATGCAGACTTTGATTTTGGCAGTGGATTTTGGACTTCTTGGGAAGGAGGTGAATCCTGATACCACTTTGACAGTGGAGGTATGAGCCTCTAGACTACCTTGTCACTTATGCGGGCATTGTATCCCTTTATTTGTTGGTTAAAGAAAATTTGCATATGTATATATGTTTATATCATGGTAAATATTGTATCGAGTTATGTTTATAAAGCTCCATAAACAATATGTTTATTTTTTGGTTGAAGAAAATGTGTATATGTACATGTGTTGTCAATGTAAATACCGAATTGAGCTGGGTTTATAAAGATCCATAAGAGATATGTTTGTCATGTTTTTAATAGTTGTCTTTGCAAATACTACAATGAGTTGTGTTATAAAGCTCCATAAGCAATATGTTTTTGTAGTCATAAGTGTCATAGAACACTGAGGATAGTGTTCCCCAAGGGGGAGGGGTTTATAACAACCCCGGGTTAAGATTCCATGTAAATAAAAATAATATCAAGGTCATGAGACACATATTCCAAGATGAATGTTAGGTAAACACTCTAATGGGTATCTCTTGTGATTCAATAATGAATATGGAAATTGGCAAAGGCATGGGAAAAGGAAAAGAGGAAATAATTGGCATTTAATTATGGGAACTAAAGGAAAATATGAGAAAATAAAGGTGAAGAGACACAAATTTTCATGCATGGGAAATTAGAAGAAAAATGAAGGGAAGTGAAGAAAAAGGAGACATCAATGATAAAAACATGCTTGATAAATAATTGATAAATTTTTTGTCGGCTTTTGAGTAGGTGTAGCAAATGAGAGAGAACAAGAACTTGGACAAGCAAGTAAAGGAAATAAAAAGGAAGGAAAAAGATGAGTAAAGTAACAAAAGGGAAGAAAGAAGAAGGTTGGATCAACATCTTCAGTAGGAAGATATTGCATGTAACAAGTTGCATGTGTGATTTCCTTGTTGGGATGCAAATGCATGGTGCATGCATTGGTTTATTTACTATGTTTATTGTCATAGGCATGGGATTTGTCTAAATTGATAGTGGTTTATGCCTTGTCTTTCCATTTCCTAGATAGCCATGGTGTTGTGGGATTTATCCTTCATTTACTTTTGGATTTCTAAAAGGTTTTGGAATCGGGTGAGGTGGTCTTAGGAAAATCCCAAGGGTTCGGGGTGGAGATGGTTTTCTTTGAGAAGCCTTCAAAAAGTGGGTGGAGATGGTTTTCTTCGGGGTGCCCTAAAAAATTGGGTGGATACAAGATAATTCCTCAAGGTATGATGGAGGAATTCTAAGGCATCCAAGTTTGGTTTGGTTTTGTGATCTCACGACTAGTTTAGGTGAGATCTTGATACCTTGAGGTTGGACATTGTTTAACCTCTAGATTCCCTATTTGATTATCTCTTGATTTATCCCATGAGATCCCACATTCATGCTTGGAATATGGCACGGGGGTGATTGGATGAAAGAAAGATTTGGTTTAGCCCCATCTACGGTTGGATAGTACGTGGAAGTCCCTGACTTGGTTGGATTTTGTATATGTTAATAAGATTTATTTTATCTATGTGATTAATGAGTACTTTTACTTGTTATTATGTTGATTATATGGAATATTTGTCATGGTTCCTATTCTGGTTGCATGTTGGTTATTTTCATGGTTCTATGATGTGCTCTAGTTATAGCTATTGTTCATGATTGTATAAGTTAATGAATGGTTAATGAATGCATGGGATAACAAGTGTTGTTGTAGCTGGCTTGAGAGGGAATTGATATTTCTTGGTGATTCTCATACAGAGTTCATACCCTTATGATCAAATATGCATTCATGACTTGTAGTTTCCATGTTTACCATATGTTTGACAAAATGTCTATTGTGTGTTATGCCTATTCTGGTCAAGGTCTTCTCCAAGTTTTGAATGGTTATAATTTAGGATTCTAGGAAGTTTTGGGTTGTGGTCTAGAGGCTAGCCTGGAAAGGTGCCTTGATCTCAGGACTATTCGCACTAATCTTAGGAATTTCAATCATAACTACATGGAGGTAGGCCTATGTGTACGGTTGGGGCCTCATAACTGCACTAATGTTGTGTTGTGGATGTGCTTGGTGAGTTTCCCCTATGGAAAGATCTATAGCTCAAGGAATGACCATCTGGGGCAGTTTGTAGGCTCCTAAGTGGTTTGTGGTCCCTAAGGGATTTCATTAATTTTTTGGTGTGTCGGCCCTACTTCCATAACTAGATCCTGGAGGTTGGGTCATATCATAAGTGTAACACTTATCTCATATTTACCCTAGAGAGATTGTAAATTGGGTAAATGCGGGAGGGATTGGGTAAAGTCTAGTCAACATTCTAGGACCACTCCACACGATTTGAGTTGAGATTCCTTTACGAGTATGTTGGGAGCGGGATCCCCCAAGGGCATTTTTGGGGCTAAAAGCCCATGTTTAAGTACATTTTTATAATATTATTGTAAAGAATCCCCATTTTTAGGTCGCGGAATGTGAAGGTGTTATGCGTCAAAAAGGGTAGTCCACCCTTAGTTTTGTAAAGTAAATTCTGTTGTAAGAGATCTACCCATGGTCTGCAAACAATGGGATTGTATAAAAAGAGCTAAGCTCTAAGTAGTTTGAGAGACACAAGATGTAAGCGAGTCATAGCCTTAGAGCAATAAGTCTAAATCTAGGGTTGTAGTGTAGATAGAAGCTCTACAGCTGAGTGCAGAGAGGCCTAGGGTAGAAGTCTGTAGCTGAGTGCGCAGACCCCTGCAACTGTGCGCGCAAGGTAGACAGAGTATATAAACACTTGGGAGATATTAATAAAAGGAGTTATTCTGCAATTTTTGTGTCTTTGTTTTATTGACAGGTTTGAATATATTATGTATGAATTTCCTTTATCATGCTCATATGATGCGCGAATGAATGCAATTACATTGAATAATTAAATGCGGTTATGAATATCTGATTATGCGGTGATAACTTTAAGTATTCAACAAGATAAGAAAATCACTTAGGATAATTGAGGAATCTACACAGCATGCTGCCATAACAGCACAAAAGTGCCTGAGCCACAGGCTAGGGCTACGTGAAGGTCAATCATATACTTTCGTGAAGGTATTGAAAGCCAGAATAGAGGGTTTTCCTTACAAGCCCTAGAGCGAGATAACCTACGCGAAGACAGGGTTAGAAGGAATCAAACAACATCACAACCATCTCAGGGTGAAAAAACATGGCTCCAACATTCCCCCATACTGCTTCAGGTGAGACTTCATTCCACGCTTCGCGGGCTGATGCTGAAAGGACCAGTAGTGTAGGGATTTGTTTGGCTAATTAACGTTGAGCTTGGGTCAGGCCCCCTCAAGCCAACAAATGGTTTTGTTGCTAGGACTGGAATCTACATAAGAGATGTGTGATCTCGTATCATTGGAATCTGACTAAGAAGGAGATTGGAGACTGGTTGGATAGAAAAGTCCACGAATTCGTGGCATAAGAGAATAGAAACCTGCCACTGACAAAAGAACAGTTGTTGGAAAGATACCTATATAGAGAGATCCACAAGATCTTTTTCTGCTCCTTCCCTATCTATCTATACGAGTGGATCACGAAGCTAGCAGATAACCAAGGAAGGTGGAAACTTGATGGTCACTTTATGTGGACCCCGGAGCTAGTACGATGGTTGGAAGCATCGAAGGATAAGATTTCCTTCATTGCCGATCATTGAATCAATCGTGTCATAGGAGGATTTGTGACTGAATTCACGGTTGACACCTCAGTCAGTTATAGTGAGACGAAGAGACGCTTTTCCAAGGGACTGTGAGGTAAGTATGTAAAATCTTTGAATACTTGGATTAAAATGGCACTGTGCAAAAAATGGGCTATGCAGCTACCTTGATGTTTGGGACTACACAAAGCGGAAAAACATACAAGAACGAAGGAAAAAAGGGCCCGGAGTATAGCCCTTTGATTTCACCTCTGCAAAGTGACGAATAAGGGATAGTGAAGGTTTCTCTGCAAAGTGTTATTCATTTAATAAGACAAGGATTCCCGTGAATACCACCTCCACCCACACCACCTCCAACTTCACCACCCTCACCTCCAACTTCACTTGTACCACCTCCACCTCCACTGGGGTTTAGTATGGCAAATAGAGTGAAGTTTCCTTTGTTCAAAGGCTTGGGAAATGAGGACTTGGACCAATTATGGTTCATTGTGAGGGCTGTATGGGAAGCTCAAGGTGTTACAAATGATCATATAAAGAAGGCGACATTAGTTAGTGCACTTCAAGATCACGTGCTAACCTAGTATATTAATTACTCTAATGATAACCTGAATGTTGGATTAGCAGACATCCAGGCAACACTAAAAATGGAATTTAGTAGGCCTAAATTTGAGGTGCAGTCTTTTGTGGAATTCAAAGAGATTGCAATGCAACTAGGCGAGATGCCTTGAGAACTAGATCAGAGGTTGAAATGCATAATCTACGAAGCCAACATGAATTTGACAGATGGACAACATCACAAGTGGTTTGTGGCTTCGCTAATACCACACTTAAGGAGTGCGCTATCGCAACAAAAGATAACAACTCAGGCAAAGGCCTTGGTGATTGCCATGAGACTACATGAGGCTTCGATGCAAGATCCTAATCTAGGAGTTCAATAGATCCATGCACATCTGAAGAATCCATGCCTTGAAATGCAAAGTTTCAAGCAGGATAAAACAATTTGACCAGAGGTATGTGAGGAGGTATAGTGCTTGAAATGCAAGAGTCGGGGTCATGACAAAGACATTTCTCAGTCTTTGCAAACTACATTGTAAGAGGAGGACTCGTGCCTTTAAGGCCAAAAGCTCAAGCAGGACTTAGAGCAGGGCCTGCATTATGGTGCGTTATCTATTAGGTAGTTGGAAAGCATGGCACATATAACTCTCACTTGCTAAAAAAGTATGTATAAGAACCGCAATAGTTGTTCTGCAACTTTTGTAGGTCGATAGGTCATGATGAGCTTACTCGTAGGAGCTATGAACTGATGATGGATAAAACTCCTGCCTTTAGGGTTCAGGTCAAAACACGGCCCCTTGACTGAATCAAAGGGATGGAGTGGACAGGATTTGAGGAGAACAAAGGAGGCTGAGGCAGAGAAGCACCTAGTAGAGGTTAAGGAAATTTGATTTGCTACAATTTCGGAGGACTAGGACACTATGCCCGTGATTTCACTAATCCAACGTGTCCCTCATGCAAGTATTACACACTGTTTGATCATGAAATGGAAGATTGTCCTATGTTGATAGCTAGGATAAGCAAAAAAGTGGTGCTACCACCTCCACTGACTCAGAACTTGTAGATGATGAGGTTTGAGCCGCACGAGGAAGATCCAAATGTAAATATAGTGCTTAGAAGTGGCATTGCAACAGGAGATGACAAGGGGAGACAACTAAAAGACAGTACGTGGGTTCACAAAGCCCTAGAAAAAGAGGTTTAGTTCAAATTGGAGCACGTTCATGAAGCCTTCATGGAAGCTAAGAAGAGCTTCGCTGAGGCCTCCAACCCAAGAATCAAGGATAAGCCTGAGCAAGAGATGGACCCCTCTATGCTCACGACTTTCCTAGAAACCTATATGAAGTTACTGCGTGATAGTAAAGTTTTGAAAGGGTTAGAAGAACTCATCAATAGATGCACTCGAACCGTGCCAGGTGAATCACACGTAGTATGAAACATTGGCAAGCATAAAACAAGGATGGGACGGAGATGAGACTGACTGCACAAATACGAGAGTATGAAATGGATTAGGTCATTTTGGACCTGGGGTCAGATGCGAATGTCCTACCAAAACAAACTTGGGAGCGAATGGGGAGACCTGCATTGCAATGTTCTGTGATTCAGCTAAGGATGGTGAATCAATAGAAGACCATCCCCATGGGGCGGCTGCAGGGGGTGATCGTGGATATTGAAGGAGCGAGCGTGCTAGCTAATTTTGAAGTAATAGAGATAGTAGATGACAAAAATCCCTATCCTACGCTCCTAGGAATTGGTTGGGCTACTCACATGAATAGGGTAATCAATTTGAAGAAATGAAATATGATCTTTGAGAAGAAATCGTTGCAAGTAATAGTACCTGTCAATCCTGCTGAAGGATCGCACTATACTAAACCTGTCCATGATTATGAGATTGATGATGACCTAGACTGTATCTATAAGATAAAAAAAATGAGACCAATATTTGGTGAATCCCATCGCGGATGGATGGATTACATGGATTCACGAGAAATCCTACACTTCAGACTTCGACGAAGAAATAGAATGCTGGCAGAATTTGTTACATGAAGTAATTACGCTGAATTGTAACATGATGACCTGGTTACTACGTTGTGTATCATAAGAGATAAGAAATCTTCCTACATATGATGGTTTGAATGAGGTAGATATATTTTTGGATGCATTTGAAAGGGAGGTACCAGAAAAGCAGCGCTTCTAGGCCTTGGATTGGGCACTGCGCGCTACGCCCGCAAGATGGTGGGGTACGCACAAAGGAGCTTTGATGACTAGCAAGAATGTAGGAGGATGATGAGAACATGATTTAGGAAGCATAACATGTGGCTGACAGACAAGTATGATGGGTAGAAAGGTTGACGTGGGCATCTGGCCAAATGGACCCAGGATTATGGAGAAAAGCCCCAACCTGAGTGGGTGCACCTATTCTGTCATACCCTGGATGTTATCCCAAAGAATTGGTATATAGAACCCAAGATCTACTATGGTATAGGTGAATTGGATATACTACACGAAGGATTCATGATGACATTCATTTTTGAGGATGGGTTTGACAGTATTGATGAAGTGCTACAAGAAGTGAAAGCAACAATCTTTAGGATACCGCAGGATCCTTTAGACCTGACTTAGCTTGAATGGGATGCTCAACTAAGTTGCACGCTAGAATGTTGTAATGTAACTATTGAAGAAGAGGACAAGGATCTGCGAAAGATTAACATTTCAAAAACAAAAGGTCATCGTGAGGTTTAAGGACCGCAGATTGAGAACCCTGATATAACTGTGTCATTGAAAACAAAACAAGTGAACATTGGTACGAAGGCAAAACCCAATTTCACAAATATTGGAGACTACTGGAATGATGTGACAGTGGATAAGGTCACTAAATTGCTCCACGAATACCAGGACTTATCCCCTACCCAGTTTACAGATCTGAAAGGAATATTTGAGGACCTAGGAATGATGAAGATCATGTTAAAGCCCAACGCAAAGCCAGTTAAGAAAATACCTTACCATCTCAATCCAAAATATAAGGAGAAGCTCTTCTTAGAGTTTGACAAGATGCTCATGGAAGGAATCATTGAACTTGTGGAAGAATCTGATCGGGTAAGCCTAATGGTGGTGTAAGAGAAGAAGAAGAAGGATGAGATAAGGATATGCATGGATCTCAGAAAATTGAATGACACTTGCATGCATGATCCTTTCCTAAATCTGTTCATGGATGAAGTGTTCGACAATGTAGGTGGCTAGGAAGCATACTCCTTCACTAATGGGTTCTCTGGGTACCACTAAATCAAAATCGTGTCAAAGGATAGGAGCAAGAAAACCTTCGCAACTGAGTGGGGTTGTTTTGAATACACTGTAATGTCATTTGGATTGAAGAATGTGCCTGTAATATTTTCGTGTGTCGTTGTTGCGACATTCAAGGAATTTATGAATAAGTTCCTGGAGGTATATTTTGGTGACTTGACTATATTTGGGTTGGTTAAGCACCATATAGCAAGATTGTGCCTGATGCTGGATACCTGTCGAAGATACAATATCATGCTCAATCTCAAGAAGTGCATGTTTTGTGTTCCATTTGGTAACCTATTGGGGCATGTGGTTTGTAGACAAGGATTGATGGTAGACCCCGCGAACATTGCGGCGATACTGAACTTGGAAGCACCACAGAGTGTGAAACAATTGCGCGCTACTCTAGGACATACATGATATTATAGAAATTTTATTAAAAGCTATGCCCAAATCACCACGCCTATGGAGAAATTGTTGAAGAATGATGTCACATTCTGCTAGAACGATGACTATAAGAAGAGCTTTGATATATTGAAAGAAAATATGGTTACCGCGTCGATTCTCGTCTTCTTGGACTGGAAGCAATAATTTCATGTGCATGTCAATGCGTCATGTATAGCACTGGGAGTAGTAATGACACAAGCTAGTGGAGAAGGCTTGGACCATCCTATCACATTCACAAGCCGCAGATTATCCAAAGCAAAGAAGAACTATTCCACCACTGAGTGTGAGGGGCTAGCTATGGTGTGCGCACTCTAGAAGTATTGAAACTACTTGCTAGGAGGCCATTTTAAGATGTATACAGATCACTCCATGCTGAATTACTTGGTCAATAAGCCTGTGTTGGGGGGGATAATCTGCAGATGGCTCTTATTGTTCCAGGACTATGATTTTGAAGTTGTTGTGAACCCTGGATGATTGAACATGGGATCAGACCATCTGTCGCACATCGAAATAGGGGAGGAACCTACTAACTTGGAAGATGGATTGCCTGACATGCAGCTATTGTAGTTCGTGTCACAGATGGTCATGTTGAGGATATAATCCACTTCCTAACAATAAGAACTACACCGAAAGGATACAGTGTCCAACACAATAAGGAATTAGTGGTGTGCATGGCCAATTTCTTTGTCATTATGGGTCATCTATACAAGATGGGGGTTGATGAGATACTGCAATGGTATGTACCTAAGTTCGAAAGAAGAAAAATCCTTGAAAACAGTCATGGGTGTCATAGGAGGACATTATGCAGGGAGAGCAGCCACGCAAAAGATTCTACATGCAGGGTTGTGGTGGCCAACCCTTCATTAGGATTCAAAAGCATATTGCAAGGCGTGTGGTGTATGTCAAAGAATGGGTAGGCCATCGCAGAGGGATGAAATGCCTTTGAATCCACAAATGATGTTGCAACCCTTTGAGAAGTGAGCGATAGATTTTGTAGGACCCATTCAGCCACAAGGGAAGACAGGAGCAAGGTACATTATCACTGCGACAGAGTATTTGAATCATTGGGTAGAAGCGCAACCGGTGAAAGAGTGCATAGGTGAGACTACCACAAAGTTCCTATTTGAGCATGTAGTGATGCAATTTGGATTCCTGAAGATCCTGATGAGTGATCAAGGTATGCATTTCCTAAATGAGACAATCAGTGTATTAACAGAGGAATTTCAGGTATATCACCAAAAGAGCACACCTTATCACCCACAGGCTAACGGAACAATGGAAGCATTCAACAAAGTTCTCGAAAACGCACTAACCAAGGTTTGCAATGATCAGCGAAGTGATGGGGAACTATGCATACCTGCAGTATTATGGGCTTATCAATTGACATGCAAGAAGTTGACTGGACAAACCCCTTTCAGGCTCGTCTATGGTGTGGAAGCAGTAACCCCTATGGAATACATCGTGCCTAGTCTATGCATAGCATCACTCACAGGTATGACGGATCGCAAATCCTTGGAGGAGAAGCTCACATATCTAGATGAGCTCGAAGAAGAAAGATTTTTGGCTAGATTTCACCAACAGGTCCAAAAGCAGCACAAAAAGGCATGGCATGATAGACACATCAAGCTACGCACATTTAAGGTAAATGACCTAGTTTTGTTATATGATAGTAAGTTTGATAAGTTTCCAGGGAAATTTAGGATGCAATGGTTAGGGCCTTATGTTATTAAGGAGATTACCGACAGAGGAACGAACAATTGGTCAAGTTAAATGGAGAACCCTTGAATCCATACACCGACGATCACTTGAAGCCATACACTGGTGATCTGACCATGTGACTAAATGAAAGTAGCATAGTCTTAGCACTCCAGGCAGCTAAAAGAAGGCACAGGGCTCTAAACTACACTACCTAGGTTGGGGAGTTGTGCAATTGGAAGATGATGCAAAGCAAGGACGTGTCACTTGGTCCACGGCAGCGCAGAGGGAGTTGTGCTACCCAGGAAGAAATCGCACAGGTCGGCCAAAAAGTGACTGTTAAAGTCATTGTTCATGAAAAGACAACAAAAGTGAGGTGAAATGGAGTGGTAGGTGACATTTAAGATGAAAGTGATGGCTTAGATCCTTGAAAATATGGTGCCAATCTGGCATTAATGAACAGATTTTGTGGGGAATGGTAAGATTTGAATTCAAAAATTACAAGTGGTTTCTCAACAAAAAACACTTAGCATTTTGAGAATTGAGTTGTTTCACTTTCAGGTGTACATGAAATTTGAATTCTTTGAAGATCTGATAGCGAGTCTGGCTTTTGAACCATTGTCAAAGGAGACCCAAGCACTAGTGAATAGCATCGTGTTAATCCGCGTAGAATTTATGGACACCGAAGGAATGGAAACCGAGGAGAGTGTGTAGGAAATTGCTAGGGGGCCGAAGTGGCTGCCCCGGAAGTGGCCAAAATATTGGTAGAGGTCCCTAAATCTCTGATAATGCCAAGACCAAATCCCACCCCAACCAAGGAAACCTATAAGACAAGAAAGGCAAGAAACCTGTCGTACCAATGCATGCGTCACCAAGATGTAATCCACCAAAACCCACTACCCAGGAGAAAGGCAAGTCTATAAACCTAGAAGTTGAATAGGAGGATATTGAAGACATCCCCATGGATTATGAGGATGAGGGAATGGAAATAGAGGAGGTTGAAGCCCAGGGTGTGGACCCTATTACATGGTTTCTAGAGTATGTCCCTCTGCGCAAGCCTAAATCCAAGGTCCCAAAGGACATCAATGAAAGTAAGTCTCCCCTACAAACCCCTCTGCTACCAGATGAAATCATTTTTGATGGTCCACGTTTGGCACGAGTGCTTATTTTGAAGCTTGAAGACTGGGACTTGGTAGACCATGAGAAGTTCCCGCACCTGGCGACCGAACAGTTTATGCACCCAATCATAGACACGAATATAGGGATGAATTCACTAGAGCCGTAGAAGTGGCTTAGAGGAGTAGAGAAGGCAGGATTACTCAACTTGCTCTGGGTGCCACACTATAGCTGCACCCCTTGACTGTTTTGGTCATCAAGCATCTGCTCTTCTTGGTGCACGATGGGTGTCTGTGGCAGGAGGAGCCAATACCCATCATTGATATGTTGATTCACAAATAATGCACTTGCCGATACAAGAAAAAGTCTAGCTATGATCTTTCATAGCAAGGGTGGCGAACTGGCGCTCACAGAATCAATGAAAGAGAAGTTCATACTGGCAAAGAAGCACACAAGTATGCTATTTCTAGCATAAATGACCCCACTGTGAAGGTGACAACACAAATCCTTGCAGGAAAGGTGATGTAGAAGTGTTGCACTAATGAGGTACGGGTGCCTATTGTCACGCTCATACAACAGTGCATGGAAGGAGTCCAGTTTAACTAGTCAAACTACCTTTGTGGAGAGTTCCTGGGGAACTTCCACGAAGCACAAGAGCAAAGCAAGACCTTCCACTACGCATGGTTATTGCTATCGATTGTGCTCATAGTATGGGAGCTACCAAAGGAGATCCAATTCCCCTCGATCGCACTAGACCTTCCTGAAGTAATGAAGTATGCTTCTTTGTGGGCAACCAGGGATGCGAAGCGCGTTCGAGACAAAAAGATCGTCTGGATCTTGATGGAAATGAATATTAGGAAGGAAATCAATCGCAAGTTGTGGTTTTCACCCACGGTACATGATAACTTGTAAAGCTATGCCAAATTTAAACTTGACTTCCATCGGATATCAATCAGGGCATGGAAGGACCCTGCACAGAAGTGATACGATTTGTCATACCTAGCCATAGATGATGCCATTGATGCAGTTTTGGACAAATGGTCAGGAAAGTGGCACACCACCATAGACTTGGTGTTTATATTCCACTGCACAAAAGAAGAAGGAAGAGGCCAAGCTGAAGATGGCGCAACTGGTCAAAAATAGGAAAAAGGAGGCCATTGAGAAGGCCCGGATAGAACAGGAAGGAAACGAGGCAGGAAAATATATAGGTGGTGCAGAGTGGGGCTCTGATAATGGTGCATGATCACCTTCACATGAAACTAAAAAGGAGGACATAGAGCAGCATGGCACAGACTCTCAGGAGACATTTGACCACATGAAGCACCCGAGAGAACTGGAGAAGGGAGGGTCTAGAAAGAAATCTAAGGCAACCAAGACCTCGCTGGACCCCATCACATTTATGAAGGGTGACTTATATGACATCGGTGACACAGTCAGAGATTTCATTATGGAGGCCCTACAACAATTTTAGAAGCAGAAACAAATCCTCCTAGAGGGCATCTAGACTAGGCTGCAAGAATTCTAGACCCGCGTGTGACAAGCTAATACGTTGTCCACCAGATTAGTTATCAGCACATCAGAAGCTATCGATATGTTGTGCACGAAGGCTTCCAGTGCACTAGTCTTGCTAGATGGAGCACTGAAAATAGAAAATGAGGCTAATAGGCCCACTGTCAGCGCCTTAAAAGGAGTGGGATTGAACCTAGTAGTGCTCCCGTGCGAAGCACTCCACCTCTTGTAGAATGGAGTCATTACAGAGCTAAGGGCCTGTGAGCACCATGTCCTCTAGGTGATTAATGAATAGAAGATAAACAATGAGTAGGTGGCCTTACAAAGGAATGATTCCATGGTGCGGAGGCCGAGGTGACCAGCCAGAGCAAGAAGATCCTACAGGTCATGGAGGAGGCATGCAGAATGGTCCCGAAGTTGACCATTCCAGAGGAGGAGCCAGTTGAGGTCCCGATCTGCAAATTGGCCACAGGGGTGCATGACACTCAGATAGAGATTGTGCGGATTCAGTTGGAGTTAAACCTCCAGATTACAGAGCTCGAGTTGAAGGCCCAACCTTCAACACAACCATAGGTAAAGGAACAACGGGCAATCACTATCATAGAGACAGTTGCAGTGATGGAGAGTGTAGTAGCAGACTGCACACAATTGTTTGAATAATCGTTTGAGGTCCTAACCAACCTGTAGGAGGACCCAAACCTCCAGAGGATAGAGATGAAAGCACGCGAACTCCAACAATAGGGCACAACAAACCGTCGTGCTGACACAAAGGTTAGCCAAGCTACAGGAAGCCAAACAGCTGAAGGAACAGGTGGATGCAATGCTGCATAAGCAAGAAGTGCTGAAGGCGTAACTAAAGCCTTGGTTAGAGGAAGCTTATGTGGTCACAGGAAAAATTGAAGGAAAGCTTATGAATTTGCAAACAATGCAACAATAAATTCAATTTGATAGTGCAGGGGTAGTAACCGAGAAAACAGTTGAAGATGAGAAGCAGGCAGCAACTCAGTGCACGACTGAAGTTGCGGTCATTAGGGTAGAGTAGGATGGGCTTCACGCAAAGATCTCCGCACCTGCCGAGTAACTCAAGGGTGAGTCATGATGTTTATGTTGGGGGACTGTTGGGAGAGAGATCCCCCAAGGGCAGTTTTGGGGCTAAAAGCCCATTTTTAAGTAAATTTTTGTAATATTATTGTAAAGACACTGCATTTTGTGGTCACGGAGTGCAAAGATGTTATGTGTCATAAAGGGTAGTCCGCCCTTAGTTTTGTAAAGTAAAGTCAGCTGTAAGAGTCAGCTGTATAAAAGGAGCTAAGCTCTAAGTAGTTTGAGAGACACAAGATGTAAGCGAGTCATAGCCTTAGTGTAGATAAAGGCTCTGCAGCTGAGTGCGCAAAGGCCTAGGGTAGAATTCCATAGTTAAGTGCACAAACCCCTGTAGCTATGTGTGCAAGGTGGATAGAGTCTGTAAACACTTGGGAGATATTAATAAAAGGAGTTATTTTGCAATTTATATGTCTTTGTTCTGTTGTTGGGTTTGAATATATTATGTATGAATTTCCTTTGTCATGCTTATATGATGCACAAACGAAAGCAATTACATTGAATACTTTAGCGCAGTTATGAATATCTGATTATGCGGTGATAAATTTAAGTATTCGGCAAGATAAGCAAATCACTTAGGGTAATTGAGGAATCTTCACGGTGGGATGCCATAACAACGTGAAAGTGCTCGAGCCACAGGCTAGGGCTGCGTGAAGGTCGATCATATACTTTTGCAAAGGTATTGAAAGCCGAAATAGAGGGTTTTCCTTACAAGCCCTAGAGCGAGATCACCTGCGCGAAGGTAGGGTTAGAAGAAATCAAACAACACCACAACCATCTCACAGTGTGGAAACTTGGTTCCAGCATCCCCCCATACTAATTTGGGTGAGTCTTCGGTCCGCACTCCTCAGGATGATGCCGAAAGGGCCAGTAGTGTAGGGATTTGTTTGGTTAATTAACGCTAAACCTAGGTCAAGCCCTCTCAAGCCAATAGAGTACTACCCAAGGAAAGTTGATTTTGAGTTGATTTGGAGATATGCAACCCCGAAAGGAATCCTATTGTCCTTCTCTCAAGTCATTTTCTTATTAATGATCCAAGGGAGGGAAAGAGGAGTTCAAATTATATATATATATATATATATACACAACGCATTGGAAGACTAAGGAGAAGAATATGTTTGTGCACTGTTATGCTAGAAAAATTTATCCTGAGCAATTATGCATTCCATTGTTGAGAGAATTCCATCACTATTAAGAGTTCTCTTTGCTTCTTTTAGAGAGGAGGAGTTTTAAAAGGATATTTAAGAAGGGAAATCCTTGCTAAGATCTCTTGAGCACCATTTCTTAAGCAACAATCTTTAAGTGTCTTGACATCTTAATTGTAGCTATATTACCACTAGAAATCAATAAAGAGGATCCCATTCCTAAACCTTTGTTCAGGTGTTTATGCTTCATTAAGTATGTTTAATGTTGCTTATTTTAGTTTTAGTTTAATATTTATCATGCATTATTCTTATTACATTCAATGCTTTTTTGGTTCTTGTTTAAGCACTAACATCATCTAGTTTTTTGTATGATCCTTGTAGGGAATAACCTACTATAAGGAAGGTGTTTTTGGGACCCTTATTCAAATAATCACCAAATACAAAATGATAAATCCACTTATTTACCTTCTTTAATCTAATTGGTTGTTTTGTAGGTGCTTCTCGTCATAATTTTCATTACATTTTGCATCCATAATTTTTGTGGAATTGTACGGGCCTACCTAGGACCTATTCACAGCCTGAAACTAACTCTATTCATTTTTTCGATCTGGTCTCATGAATTTTCCCATAGACATACACATGTGTTGCACGTTTTTGCAGAACATAACCTAGGAAACACATAGAGAATTTGAAATTTCATTGTAATTTCTCTTTGTAGAGTGTTGTGACAACCTTTAGTGAACTTCCCACACTCTTGCATTTTTTTATATAGTTTATATAGGATACTGGATTGAATTTCTAACCACTATTAGTAGGGAAATTTCTTATTTTTACTTTGAAAATTTTAAAACTCACATAACTTAACTAGGGGAAAGTAAGTGGCCCTAATCCACACATATTTTCTATCTTATTTTTCTCAAATCATCACTCATAGCTAAATTAGGAGGAAAGTACATGGCCCTAATCCACACATATTTTGACTAACCAAATATTTTCATTTTTCAAATTATTATCAGGACTAGGAATAGGCATTAGTAAAGAAATGGAGTAGCCCATACTTCCCTTACATCCTTGTGGCATTCTTACAGTTGCATATGAAATATTTTTCAAAGCATTCAATTTCCATTTCCCTACATGCTCACATAGTATAATTAGGAAGGAAGGAGGTTGCCCATTATCCACACATGATTTCTTTCCTGCAAGGAACAATCATAACATAACATAACTAGGGGAGTTGTAATGGATCACCACATATCCATATTGCTTCACAATTTGTATGCTCACAAGTTTACTTTCACACACCTGCACCTGACACACTAAGTTCATCTAAAAGTTGCATCAAGGGTATCCACCTTTTGGAATTTTCATACTTAGTTTCTTTGAAGGTTACATTTTTCACACCCTAAGTGAAGATAAACCTTTTTGAAAACAACCCTAACACTTGAACACATTAAATTCCCCATAATCGTCACAAAAGAATTTATAGTTTAGGTTAGGACCAATGGGGTAGGCATCCCATAAGCCATTGTTTGTCATTTTACATCTTGAAACATAGAATTTGTCTTATATGGAGCTTAAAATACTTCACCATCTAATGGTCAAAACTAATGCATGCCAAAAACCCGATTCATAGGGGGTTAGGATTAGGTCTTAGTGCATGCAGATCTCAAGGAGGCTACCCAACTCATTGGTCCAGGGATATGCATTGTTAAATGACTCCCAAGAAGTTCAATATTTGATCTCCCATGTGGGACAAAGGTAACCTTAGTGGCTAAATTTTAGGTCATATTTCCCTATAGGTTGAGGTGTGGAAAGCATTGAGACATGGTGTGATCTTGGTAAGGCTACTGGAAACATCACCAGTACTTTATGGACACCACCCCAGTACCCCACATTATAAGTCGTTTATATACCTTGGTTGATTCTTGGTTGCTAGAAGCATCACTAGTAACTTCAGGACATGGCCCCAGTACCATACTATAGAATCTTTACAAGCCACAATTAATGTTTGACTGGAAAGGAAATAAAGGTATTTTCAGTATATTTTATCATACACAGAAAACATAAAACCTTTTTTTTCTTGATTGGTCACATAGAATAAAGTTAAAGTGAGAATTAACCATTTTCACTTTTTCTTTATGTATGTGGTTCATTTTATTTGATAAAATTCCCATCTCACCATATAAAGTAGTGCACACCCACAAGGGAACCATAGGAGATCCAAGGGTTACTGGTTGCTCTCACCGCATTCTAAACCTACCCCCTTTTTCGGGAGGCGTGCTAGGTCTCTCTCTATCTAGGCATAGAAGACACCATCCAACCACTTTGATTGGGTCATTCTTTTTTGAAGAAACCTTTATTGGGACCCCTTCCTCTCAAAGTACTCCTTTTACTATGCATTTTGGGAGTCCACATACTACTCCCCCAAGTAGTCCTACTCGTTCTCTCCCACAAGGGAACTCTTCTCAGACTACATCCTAAGGTTATTCTAGTATGGCCAATACCAACAAAATCCCATTTGTAGCTTCTCTAAACCTACCAAATCTAACTAAGATCACAAACAATCCAATTTCCCATGATCCACAATGGCCTCCCATGCTAACTAATATTCCTTAAGAAATTCCTAAGTTTGAAGGTAAACAGGGGCAAGATCCTAAAACCCACATCATAACCTTTCATTTGTGGTGTTCATCCAACAACATCATTGAGAAATCAATTCGTCTGAGAATATTTCAACACACCCTCACTGCTCCTGCCATGAAATGGTATGTGAACAAGATAATGTGATCCCATGACATGTTTGGATCCCTGGATCGATCATTCCTCAATTTTTTCCAACACATGGTACATCATGACACATGGTTGAAATTATTGACCCACATCAGCCAAACTACTTCTACCCATCTCTTTGACCATGTTCATGAATGGAGAAAACATCATAGTCTATGTAAGGTCAATGTCACACTAGCCCTTCTTCTAGACTTATTTTTGAAATATCTTTTGCCAGCAATCATAAAAGATGTGGCCACAACCATGCCACAAATAAAAAGTTTATTCACAAAGCTTAATAATTTGAGCTCATCTACACTCAATCGAGATACCTTTACTCCATTCTTCTTGATTCTCCTCGATTACAATCCTTTGCAAAAGATAAACTAGGAACATCAAATGTGGCAGATGGTTTAGTTGGAACCATCACCCAGAGTCAACATGGAAGCACTTTCCAATAGTCCAGAAATGTGTGTAGTGCAAAACCACACTTTCAATCATTAGGTGGTCCACCCGTAGTCCCAACCAACTAAAGATATTATCCTAGTCCACCTGCACCATCTCAAAACGCTCCCATGTAGGGTAACCAATATCCTCACATGTAGGGTAGCTAGTACCTTTCATGCACCATGGAGATTATGTCACCTCCCGACCCACTTACATCAACCTAGGACAAGGTAACCCTTATTACCCTTTTTCTACACCTTAACAATCTAATCCCTCATTGAAACCAAATACATGGTTTAATTTTGTGCAACCTTCATTCCTTCAATAGCAGCAGGAATTTGGAATCCTCAACCCTACTAACCCTTCAATTGCCAACAACAAGAAAGGAAATAAAAAACAAAAATGAGAACCTGGTCAAGGGGAAACAACCAACCTCCACTTGGACCAACTGGGGCAAAATTCCCCCAATCTGAACTAAACTCAAAACCAAGGTATTAACAAACTAGAAAATAAAAACAAGAATGCTAGTATTAGGACCAACCGTGCATGCGCTATTTGTGGGTAATCTGGGCATTACACCCATCATTGTACTCAACTCCCATAGTTGAAGAGGATGAGAGAGGCTAGGGAGCAGGGGGAATGAACCAAGAATCTGCAGTAATCTAGAATCATTTCCTCCATTAGGGATAATTGGCCACGCAACAAGAGATCACCCCTCACCAATACCAAAATCCATCTCGTTGCATTTCTAATGACCCAGTTAGTCATGACATTTTCATTGTGAGAACAAATGTTCTCTAGCAAACACGAAACTGATACTATGAGGCCTCTCTAGAAATCAATCCTTCCACATCATCTAACATTGCTTCTACGTCATATTTGATGATACCATGACCCCCTATTAAACCCATTTTGAAAATGATCAAAGGGCCATTATGTCATACTTCCCATTACTCAAAGGAAGATGTTAACTATAACATTGTTAATGACTTAGCATGGTCTCCTTCATCCATGTAAATGCTAGAGGTCTTATAACTCTTTCCAATTTAATGAAAATCCATAAGTTATGCATTAGGCACAATCAACCCCTTTGATTCATGATTTATGGCTTTTTAATTAGACAACACTATAATGCAACTCCCATATATAGTTTCTTTTAAGATCCTGGTCACCATCCTAAAAAAATCACCATCTGTTGATGCATCATAGATGAGGAGGCATCAACTTGTATTATGTCAAAATCAGTTTGGAAAAAACTAGGGTCCCCCAAACTAACTTCTTCCCCCATTACATTAAGGACTTATGACAGATGCCCCTTCGCACCCGTCAAAATTTTCCAAAATATCCCAGTGGAGCTAGCTAGAAAGGAAATGATCATAGACATTAGAGTCCTTGATGCCCAATCATAGTACAATATATTACTAGACCACAAGTACATGTATGCCATGAGTGCAATATGTCGTCATTATTTCACGTCATGATGTTTCCCCATGATGGGAAGATCACCACCATATATTAACTAACATACTACAAGAAACGGTAATCCAAAACCCCTGATGGTGTGTTACCTTTCATGGCATCCCACAATGAGTTGGTCCCTTCCTTCATTGAAGTAGGCCGAGGGATGCTGAAAGCATCATCACTTCCAGGTACATACCAAGGAGACCCACCAATAATCAAACCTAGTTACACAACCCCAGTGTGTATGATGAGTTTGTCAAGTGTTACCTAGTCTTAGACACCAATTCTGGACACACCCAATACTGTGACTATTGATTCATCATTCCTGACATACACAATAACCCAAACACCTTTCTTATATCCCCCACCTAGTTTTATCTCACACTAAATCATGGAAACACTTACCTTGCCTAACATGGATCTCCAAATTCCTGTTTGGTATTTGGCCCTGTAGCCCATGTCAACAAACTTAGGTATTGCTTCGACTGGAGCGAATATTCCTTAGCCACACCTCAAGGAACCATACCTACAACAACACCAACAAGTGCCGCTAAAAATGAGAAACATAAAGGAGAAAAGGTAGAAATCCCAGTTAATTCCTCTTCTAGGGTATCTTTGTCATGTGCATTATCTGAGGTATCATGACACCATACCAAATAGTGTCCATAATTGGAAGAATTAAAATCTCTTCTTCATACACCACAAGTACCAATGGCCCCACCCCCACCTCGAGGAGATAAGGCCACCTCATTACGTAATATGAAATTATGTACCAACCATCCATGAGTTATATGCGCACAATACACATACTACATGCACCATTGTCTAGAACTCCCTCGCTATCAAGGTACATTGGGTTCCCTTGCCCAAGCCAATATTATGACACCACCACTTCCCAACACCTTAGTGGCGGACATTGTATCCAAAACCATTTACTGTCTCTTCAACAAAGAAACCTCATGCAAGTACCACCCTTGTGCTCATTGCCAGTCAACCTCACACCCCATATCTATCTCCTCCCGGATGTCAAAGGTACCTCAAACAACCTCGCTAATGCACTCATGCACCTTTTGTGACAATACAGGGAATTTGATAATCAACGTCGAGAGTTGAACAAAATGAGGGACCTTTTTCTCTCATTGGTCCACCTTCATCGGCTAGATTTCTCAAACAATTTTAGACACAAACGCAATCATTATCGCATTTGTTCCCAAGTCCATCATACGAGGAACTTTCCATTCCTCCCCTAACTTTGAGCAGTAAGGAAACATTGTAATAAATTGGCATCGAGACCTCAACCCCTCTCCCGCTGCCAAGGCTAAGCTCAATGGGTGACGCACACCTTTACCACATGCCCCACCTATTGACATAATCCACCAGTCATCATCACGAATAATGAGAGAGGTTGTTACATTGACCATCTATTATATAAGCATAGGACCTGCATTACATGGCGCACACCCTTGTGCCATTTCTACGAACACCTCTCATTTTTCGGCGACATGTCCAAAATTGTAAAAATTTAGATAGCTTATCATCTTACGACACCCACTCCATGTAGTTCCTGAACAATATTCTCCCACAAAGAAATATTCCTTGCACCCAAGGACCCTGACACCTTCTCGTGAACCTTTCCATACACACCATCAAGCTACTATATGAGATATTCTCCCACCACCTGGTGTTGATGACACCCAACACCCCATATGGTTCATATCCTCATCCATAGGAAACTTGATTCATGTCATTTCTCATCGTTCTTTGGTGTCGAGATTGCTTCACCCATTGTGAAGGTTGCACCACCCACAACTATACAAACTCATGCAGTTTGTGCATTGTCAACATCATTGGGTTCTACGATAACAACCATTGAATCATTTTCTTACTTGTTAACCAACACCACTCAATTCCAATTTTCCTAGCCTCATGACCTCTCACAACCTATCTCGCTATTATAAAGTTTTTTCATTCAAGTGAATATATTTTAGATTCCATAATAGAACTAGAATGTCCTCAAGACACCATGTAACATCTAGAGTGGTGGTCAGGAGGAGACACCACCTTGGCTTCCCCCACCACTACCAGGAGGTTCCCTAACTTCCTCAGGATCTAGAATCAAGTCATAACCTACTTCATTGTGGTGGCTTCAATTCTGCAGCCCACTAGCATTCTCATTTTTTTGGCTTGTCTCACATTTCAGAGAACCCATCAAGTGCACCTTTTTGTGTTTTTCAATACATCTTTTTAAGTGCACTCTTGTTTGCATATTGTCACATAAAGATGTTTTCACTTGGGGTATTGGCTTTTGATGTTATAGGTTCTTTGTAGATTCTCAGTAAAACCACTCCCCCAGTGCCAATCGACAATTAAGGTATCATTTTTCACTCAGCGTGATAGGATTCCTCAAGATATTTACATATCCTGACATCATTTCTCTAAAATAAACCATAGGGTCCACCATATCAACAACGTTACCATCACCTTCCACTTGCACATGGTAAACATCTACATCTATCGATAGCATCTCACCCACATGAATTATCCCAATTCATAGTTTCCTTCACACTGTCAATATCCATGACCATTCCCCTAGGCTTGGGAGCCATTTTCTTCCATGTCTGGAAGTTCATCCTCATACTTCTCTTATTTTGTCATCATTTACCAACACCACTCCAGGGCACTACTCTTGTTACTATCAAATTGAACTGAATGCAACAATGCATTCTATATTTTCCCTATCATTCATCCATATTATAATAGACCATCTGCATCATTCCATCCATCTCATCCACCCCACACTCAGAACAACGAATCGGGGCCCCACCCTCTGCAAAAAACCCACCTGCATCGTCACGCAGACCACCATTTCCTTAGGGCACCCGTCTCCATGTTTGTACGTTCCAAACCACTTTGAAGTTATTTTGGAAATTGTACAAATATTTTTTAAGGAACATGATTCTCACCAATAGTTGTGTGTCAGTTACCTGGAAAAAATCCTAAGTCACCCTTGGTTGGAGCACACCTTTTACCCATCTCATACATATACCATTGATCACCATTTTCTATTATGATACCACAACAATTAGAATGACAATTTCTACCTGCCCTTGGATGTCGTACTGATTCTAGGGGCATTACCTCAGTGAAATTTTTTTGTCTGTCGCCACTTGCATAAACACTCCAACCTCGAGCAATTTTTTTATGTCCCTTACATGTTTTAAAATCTCGCTATCATGTCTATGGACTCATCCTATTGCAAATAATTGTTCCAACTTCACTTGGATTTCTCAGAACCATCTTTTGGGTGGTTGGCACTTCATTCTATTGATAAAAACACCCATCTTCTAGAATTGAAGTCATGCCTTGGTTACTCCCACCTAATAGGGATAATCTTTGGTGGCATAGTGGGAACCATTATTTTCCCACTAATGTCATCAACGTCCCTGACATTCAACCTCAACATAATTTTTCATGTCAGGTTAGTAGCATATGCTATGACCTTTACACTTCTATCATTTAGTCAAAGACCCCTACATCCCAATGCACCCTCTTCAATAGTGTCGTGTATCAAATTCATGGGGGCACTCAATTCAACGTGTTTGTCAGAGGCACTCTGAAGGGTGAAAGAAGTTAGCTTCTTCACCTAGCAAGATGTAATCCATTTCATAGTTGAATTGAGAGGATCTTTCCTAGATATTTGTAATACTTCAGGCTTAGTCATCATAACGAGCATGGGACATGCCTACCTTGTATAGAATCTTTTCTATCATCATTTCTTCAGAGCATGATTTTCTTTGAGTTGTCATTGAAGGACCTCTCCCCAATCATATATCCAGTAATCTCCTATCTCTCAAAAGTCACATGAGACTCATTTTCAGAACAGTAAAATGTGATGTATTTTGGTTATAGGCTTGCTCCTAACCTCATACATTAGGAGGCAACTATTAAAATGGAAAAATTGTATACACATATGTATAGTTCAAATGAAACCCACAGTTAGACAACAACATGTACATGTGAAGCTTTTCTAGTTGGAAACATCATGAAAA